>JBBPBX010003875.1:6499-34086 GCA_038048925.1 Garcialebias charrua | reverse complement strand
TATATATATACTGTATATATAGGCCTATATAATTTTTTAAGGCGTTTTAATTTTAAACATGCCCCACACTTGCAATATTCTAAATAATGTTTCTAAGCTCTAAACACTCTAATAAAAGAGCACAGAATGTCATGATTTCAGTTGTCTGCCATCTGCCAGTGCTCTTGGCCACGCCCACTTCTCCGCTGCAGAGCGGAGATATGACACAGCTGCTCCTGCAGCTTTGGGCTGCATACAGGTGCAGCACGTGCTTAAATATTTGAAAATAATTTATTTTAAATCAAAAATCCATGCCGATTGTGCGGCTCATCCATCAATCAGCATGTGTGTCATGTCCAATCTTACTTTGAAAAACCGCGATAGAGCGAGGCAGAGAAAAACGAACCGCTAAGTAGCGAGGGACTACTTTATCTTTGATCTTTTTGTGTATCGTTTAGTGTTTGTTCAGCGTATATCTTAGATCATTTCCTTATATACAGGTTTTTTTTTTGGGGGGGGGGGGGTTGTTGCTTTTTTGGGGTTCTGGGACTTTGCGTACACAATTTCGTTCCACCTCATGTAACACACGTGATGCAAATGACAATAAAGAACTTTGAACCTTGAAAACAACAATCCTCAAAATTTCACAGGTGATCAAGCTGATGTTATTGGTTCAACCTACACACCCCCATCAGTTTCACATTACACAATTATTTCAGCAGAAATACCTAAACATTCAAGTTGGAAGTGACCAAAAGATACACCGGCGTTATAGACCACGCCTGTTGGTGCCATGTCGTCATGTACATAATCATACAATTCTTTTTAAATAACAGTGTAAAACAAAATGGACACACTGACATCAAATTTAAAAGGTTCGTAAAATAACATCAGAATAAAATTAATGACAATCCTCTCTGTTTTTGACGGTGTTTGGACTAGCCATTGGACATAAACCTCATTTCTTCAAACAAAACTCAACCAAAAAGCAAGATTTTAAAATGTACAACTTTTACATAACAGGGACACATTTCTCATTTAATTAACACCCGAAGACCTCTCCAAGACTTTAAAAGACCTCATCCAGTGTAAGGAAATTATTGTTTTTGTTTTAAATCTTCTATAATTAATATATGGTTTTGTGCTTTTGAGGAAAAAAATTAATACCGGTAGTGAATACCAAAACCATCATTTGACTGCTAAAAAAAGACTTTATCTGTAATTTTTCTTAATCAAGCTTAGCGAAAAGGCATGTATTAAAAAACAATTAACAAATTATGCAAAATTGATTTTTTTTATTTTATTTTCAAAAAAGCAACAGATTACAGTTACCTTTCAGCAAATGCAATCCTAAAACTGAAACTGTACTCACATTCGGGACTTCAAAATGAAAGACTCACATACTTACACGCTATCTATAATATACAAAAATGAATACATAATAAATATTAAAATGGCCACGAGAGAGAGAGAGAGAGAGAGAGAGAGAGAAAGAAAGAAAGAAAGAAAGAAAAGTCATTGAAAACAATCAGTAGAGAGCAAATGTAGGGAAAGTAGAAACAAGACAAGTGTGCCTTAAATGTCCTTTTTTTCCCTTTTACATTTTTTACAAATTGTGCAAGATTTCATACTAAGGCTCTGGTCTTGAAGTGACGGTTGTCTGGTTCACACACATCCTTGCGTCCACTGAAACACTCACACACGCACACACATACACGGTGTGCTCAGCGCACTCTGTGGGGTGTATAGCAAACCATTGCAGAATAACAAAAAAAAAACGGGCTGTTCGGTGTATGGGCCAGTGATGCTCATGGGAGTGGGGCCAGCTTTTAAAGAAAAATGGACATGCACTTTCACGCTGATGTGACAAAGACAACCAAAACTCCCCCCCCCCACACCCCCACTGCATCTAAAGAATGGTTATAGGACTGAGTGAAAAACTTAAAAAAGATAAACCAAGAAACGTGACAATATCATTACCGTTAACGCAAAATAAAATAAAAAACAGTGGCATCGCAATACGGTAACAACATAGAGTTTCGGTACATGGATATGATGAAACATTTAACTACGTCTTCAATGTTTCTTTTTTTAAAGCACAAAGTTCATTAACCGCACCCCCAACCCCAGACCCTTACATCAATTCATCTTTCACCCCCTCTTTTTTTGTAAAAAGTGTTAAGAAAATAACAATGCCAGACACTATAGGGACATATGGATCGTAAAACTACAAGAAATCGATTCTAGTTTAAGTTGCAACCCGCCCACCCCGCTCCATCATTACGCTCCACCCACCCCCACCCAGGAAATGAAAAAGATAATCACTTACATTAAAACCATCTTATCCTCCGGTGATGGTGTATCCCAACAAGTTTTGCTTTTACTTACAGCGATTGTGTTGTCTGTTGCAAATTAAAGCATTCATTGTTTTTACTTTGAGAAGAATAAAAAGGGGGTGGGGGGGATAAAAAGAGAGGAAAAAGTTGTCCTTGCAATATGCAGCTGGCAACCGTTGACCAAAAAGACCCAAAAAGAACCACCCCCCAAAAAAAGCGTCTTTACATCTTTTAGTGCAACTCTTAAACTGTAAAACAATTCCAATAATTCCTTGAGAGGTATCGTTTCTTTGTTTCGTGTTCTTTTTTCCCCCAAACTTTTTTTTTTTGTATTTCACACGTCACAAGGTAAAGCATCTTCAACGTATCCAAAGCAAGAGGTTTTCTTGTCAGTTTTGTCCCAAAAACAAAAAAAAAGGAGGAACTTTTTGCTTCACTGCATTGGCATGGCCTTCCATGATGTCCGTTTACTAGAACATAAACGCAGGACGGGATCCATACCTTGTACGTATTCCCATTCCTTTTCCATGTTTGATGGACTTTTCATTTTTTTGTATTTAATCACCCCGACAGAGCCATAAGACTGGCAGTTCAGCCAGACGAAGGGCCTCGAGAAAAGAAGAGGGGAAAACTGGATGATAAAGAGAGAAAAGATATCGAAAGAGGGAGAGAGCACTGTACAACAGGGACAAGCCCAGATCAAGATCAATCAGGGTAATAGAGACATAGATGATTTTAAAAAACCAGGAAAACCATCATATAACGCAGTAAGGTTCCCTTGGTAACCTGGATTTTCTGCAGTAGAGGAGCGTGGTGCTAAAGCAGCGCCGCAGCTCCCTGTTGGAGAAGATGCAGATGAAAGGATTGACCCCAGCCTGGGCGAAGCTCATCCACACGGCTGCGGTCAGGTAGCCTCCAGGGACTACAGGGCCCCGTGCAAACACCCGCCAGTAGCAAGCGACCAGGTAGGGCCCCCATAACGCCAGGAAGAAAAACGTCATTATGTAGAACATCCTACTAATCCTCTTCTCCGTTTTGAATTCGTCCAGTACTAGGAGGCGTCTACGACCCGCTGCGTTGCTGTTCTGCCGGATGCCCAGCAAGGTAGGCGGGGTGGGGCCGCGACCAAACCCGGCCAGCCAGTTGGCCGCCGCCTGCCCGCTGGCTCCCGGCCCGTGGAATGTCCAGTTCTGGCTGACGGCGGGCACAAACTGGACGGGCTTCATCTTCCGGCGGTCGTGGACGAAGAAAATGAGCTTGAGGTAAACCAGTTGCGTGGCCAGGAGGATGAGCGCCAGCAGGAGCATGAAGCCCAGCGAATCGTTCGCCCTGAAGGAGCGATGCTGAAACGTGCACTGGTCCTCCTCCCGGATGAAGGAGTACGTCCCGACGTCTAGCACCGGAGGAAACGCCATAGCCACCGACAACGTCCACACCATGCAGATGACCGCTAGACACGTCCAGAACGTCAACCTCTTAGTGTAGAAGCGGTGGTGCGCTATGGCCAGGTAGCGGGTGACGCTGACGCAGAATAGCATGAACGCCGTGTGGAAACACGAGAGCACACCCAGGAAGGCGATCACTTTGCAGGTTAGCGTGCCGTAGGTCCAGGCAGATCCATTCTTTACCGAGGTGAAGACGAAGGGGAAGCAGATGGCTGAGCGCAGGATATCGGAGGCGCACAGGTCCAGGAGGAAATAGTAGGGCGCCCGGTGCAGGCTCTTGTCTTTGACCAGCAGGATGGAGATCAGGAGGTTCCCAACCACGCCGACGCCAATGATAAAACCCAGGGAGGTCAGTTTCAGGAATGTGGCGAGCGGAGAGACATTCTGCAAGATGGTGTGGTCCCCTGCATGGCTATAGTTCGCCATAGATGGAGGAGGGATCATAAATGTAGCGGAATAGCTTCAGCCAAGTATCATGATCTAGAGGTGGCGGGGGGAGGCGTCTGATCCATTTGGTGGTGTGCTTTGAAGAGGTTTCCAGGCATACAGGCAACCTCTCCTCTAAGGCATCCTTTGTCTCTTTGTCTCATCACACCTAAAGAGAAAAACAAAAAAACCTCTGAAAAAAGCATCCCTCACTCATCAGCATCCCTAAACAACACGTAGCACTTCTCCTCTGGCAGTCATTTAACGACTTATTTGCTTTTACATTGGAACATGATGGAGCAGCTCAGAGCTCAGACATGCATGGAGCACGACGTACATTTCCTTTAAGGCTGCCTTGGAATTTTCCCGGATTAGAACAAAAACAGCAGCAGCAGCCTTCATTTGACAAAACGACGCATTAAACAGAAGAGCTTCACAATAACCAAGGCTCGGCTTCATGGATCCCCCCCCCCAGTTTATGTATTTCATTTAAGGAGTGGGGGAGGATGGGAGCATATTCAGGCGCACTGTGGAAAAAATAAAGACAAATGCAGACAAAAATAAGCTCCCTGATCACACCCTGCACACATTGCAGGAGAGGAAATCGCCCTGGCTGTACCTTTTGTGCAAAAGACACCGAAGCATCTTTTGCTCATTTGAAAAAAATATACTGTATATATATTATTCCTAATTAATTGAACATGGCTGCTGCTATTTTTCATTTGACGTGTCCAATAAGATTATATAATATTCATCTTGTACATATTTATAAATATTGACCTATAGGATGTCATTTTTTCTTTTTTTTCTTCTCGTTTGTATTTACTTACGCGTTTTAAAAGCGTCCTCCTAATCTTTACCGTCCGTTTTAATCCGACTGGATCCCGTTTCAGAAACAGAATGAACGGATCGCCTCCGCAGCCCGGTCGGCCCGGATCAAAAGCACCGACCGGATCCGGATCCGCGCGTCCATATTAGACTAGATTCATGTGGCTGTCTTTATATGAAGTGCCCAGAATCGCAGCCACATAAAACAAGGCCGGGAGAGGACAAAAAATAAATAATAAATAAAAATATATAAATAAATAAAATCCGATCAGTCGATTAATAAATGTCCTACCTGTTGATAATCCATCCCCCTCCTGTTTACATTGCACAAGTCGGGTTTTTTTAGCCGTTTTTCAAAAAGCCAGATTTGATGCCTCCTCTTCTTTTTTTTTTTCTTCCTCTCCTCAGTGAATATCCTACAGTGAACGGAGCGCACTGCGCATGCGCACTGCATCCCCCCTCCTAGTTGTGATCCAAGACGCGTCTCGTCTCTTGTTGCAGCAACAGCAACTCGGTCTCTCTGACGGTAACATCTGCTCAACAGGGCCACCGCTGGCCGGTAACGCGTTACTACACCCGGTAGTGTAACGCGTTACTCCCCATGGGGCTTGTTTTAATCCGGATCATGTGTTTTAAAGTGCCTTTTAAACATAAGTAATATCAATAAGTTATGCATAAAGCTGGATGAGGACCTGTTTTTTTAAATTTATTTTCAGTATGTGGGGGGTTAAAGCAGGTTGATCCCATCAGGGTAATGGACTTCCCCACTCCTTGTGTACCTATATACATAATTGACCAGCACTTTGCACTCTGCTGTTCATTCTGCCTGCTCAGCATGAGAAATTCATAGGATTTGACTCCTCAGCCATGTATGGGGGAGCTGTGATGTCACGAGCAGTGTCACTGTTGAACAATGACTCCATCGAGCCATGCACACGCTCGAACGGTGCACAACATGCACCAGAGAGGATGTGGCTCAGCATCTTCAGGGGTGATGAGCATGATTTAATGATCACGTGGAAACAGGTGGCTGAGGTGTCTGTAGGATGGGGAACATTGGATTTATTTTAGGTTTGGGAATAAAAAAATAATAATAAAAGAAAATGGCTGCTTTCTATTCTCTTTCAACTGAACATGATACTGTACTGCATACAGTATAATGCTATAAAAATCAATTTATCAACACTGCTAAATCATACAATTTTAACAGCATCAATTATGGCAATTTATTTCTTACCTGTTTGAGTTTAGTTTGAATCAGCTAAAATGTGGCATGCTAACAGCAAATGTGCCGAGGTCGAGCCCGAAACGGACTCATAAAAGAGCTCCAATTGCAAAAAGCTGTCTAGTGTTTCATTCAAACTTTAATTTATGCCAGTCTGCTAGAAGTGCTATAGCTAGCAGTTGCTGCTTCTATTTGCTCACCTATAAAATTTCATCAAGCTGTGCACCTTGGAACATATACAGCAATTTTATAAAGTAGCACTCATACAAAACAGACTTTTTTTTTTTAGACTGAAGCAGATTTAAAGGGATAGTCTGGCTTTTGAAGTGATAATGTCAACTAGTTATATATTTACCAGGGATGAAATTAGACGTAGAGCCCGGAGTGTGAAAAATAAAGGCAGAAGTCGTCACCAGGCTGGGCTAATTGTAGTATTTATTTTCTTAATATTTGATAACAATCTACATTAATGTACGTCCATGTAGGCCTTAAAGGCCACAATACTGTTGGACTGAGTTCTGTTATACTTTAAATATTCTTGCTCTATTTCCCCCCAAATTTTTATTTTTAAGCTCTTTTCTAACACTTTCTTAACTGGAGGATTGTCATTATGCCCTTTCAAATGTATCCAAAAATTAATATTCTAATGCATAATTGCATTTCTCTTGATTCTACTTGTAAAGCATACAGTATATGGTTGTTTTTACTGTCCTTAAATAAATTCTCAGTGCTCTAGTTGGAAATTTTTATTTTATTCCAAATTGTTACTTTTTGGATCCAACCCAATTCAACATGGCTGCCACAGCTAATCCACCTTGGCCAACACACAAACATGGCTACGGCTGTTACAGATGAGCTCAAATCTGGCGTGGTAGTAGCTGAGCTTCATCCTAGTATCATTGTCCTTGAATAAAACTACAGTATAACTTTAAGAGACTGATCAAAATTGAATTGTTAAAGAAATATATATGAATGTATTTTAAGGAGAAATGTATGAGAATTGGAAAATTTAATGAGTTATTTACTTTGTTTTGTTATTTACAGGAAATGTTTTTTAATTGTTTATTAGATAAATAAGGAGCAGATTTAATAAGATTTTTTTCTTCATCTGCTACCTTTCATTTTATATTTTATATTTGTTTTTCTAAATACATACGTCAATTATGTATTTCATTATTATAAAATGAATTAAAAATAAACAACTCTTAAAAATGTGGCATTTTACTTTTACCACGTGAACTCGAGAACGAATGGTGTTCAAAGAGCAGACAAAAAGCCAACAACTGTTGTATGAGCCTTCATTCATTTATTGTTTACAAAAAGCTGTGGTCACGTGTCCAGGCTACCCGGAAGTGCCAGGAGTCGTGTGGCTCAGTGCATAGATATGATATCTATGGCTCAGTGCGTCAAATCAAACAGTCTCGTGTTGAAGTTGGATGCAAAACTCAACAGGACGTTTAAAGGGAAACAAACTTGAACAAACTGCAGCGGTCTCTTTGTCTCTTTGAGCATGAAAAGACAACAGCGTTTGGTTTTAGATGTGGGCGGAGTTCTTGCGTTCTCACTTCCGGGTTCGGCTTTTTCCTCCTCCTGCGCCAACGTCCTCCAGTAAAGGCACGTTTCTCTGCGGGGGTTTGAGCAAGTACACCTCGCTGCAGCGCGTGCTGACAGGACGCATGAAGCTTGGCATGACCATACCACTGCTCCCCCTGTCCTCCTCCTCCTCACATCTGGAAGTTGCGCCTCCGTGTGTACCAGCCGAGGCACGCGCAGACGCCCACCCCGGTCAGGACGGCGCACAGCAGCAGCGCCAAAGCGTCGCCCGCGTCGTAAGCTTCCACCGGGGCGACCAGAGAGGAAACCAGCAGCCACACGAGCCCCACGTTCACCAGCTCCAGTTTGAGAGCCATGTTTTCTTCTTCTTTTCTTCCAGCTGTTGTTGTTGGCTGCGTCAGAGTCAGGTGACTTCCGGGTGCGCTCAGCCAATAGCATCGTCGCATTCCCCCTCCATATAAATTATTTATATTTATATATTTTTTATATTTATTTATTTGTTCATTTAAACTTTGAAACACAAAAAATATTTACAAAACCTTATTTAGAAGGAAAAAAAACAAACAAATTTAAAATGAAAGGAAGCAGAAAAAGAAAAAAATATAATATCTGCCCCTAAAACAAAATCAATTCAAACAATCAATTTTAAACAATAATTATCCATGAACCAATTTTGTAACTCATTACAATTCACAGATTTATAATTTTCTCCATTTATATATTTTTTTTCAAAAGTTCACTCTTAATCATTCTCTTCAATATAAACACAGACTTAGCCTTTTTAACATTATTATCCAAACCATTCCACAGACCTATGCCCTGGATTAAAGTAGACCGACCCCTAAAACTTGTTCTATAACGTAGTTTAACAAAAATCTCTGTTCCCTTAAAAAGGTTCAGTCTGCAGTTTCTGTAGAACATCAGCACTTAGAAAAAATTTCAACAAGCAAAGCATTCTGATCCCTCCCCCTCAGAGCCATATATGGCTCTGCCCCCTTGTGGTCTGTTAAAATTCAAATTCAAGCTCTGTTTTTATTGGCTGATTCAAATTCAAGCTCGGTTTTTATTGGCTGGTTACAAACTTTGTTTTTATTGGATGGAAAATGGCGGGTCACTTTTTCTTTTTAGAAATGCTTATTTACCACCTGGAGAAGCAAGGGGACAATATTTTTTTTTAGTTTTTTTCAGAGATTACCTCTCTAACATCAATCTAGTGACAGAGTGAAGAAATATGTTAAAAATATATTGTTAGAAAAGTTACATATAGTAGCTTTAAGATTACAGTATAACAACTTTTCCTCTTTACAAAATGTTTTTGAATATTTGGAGGCAGTGTTTGATTCTGTGCTTTATACATTAATAAAAAAAATATTATATTCCACCAGATCATAGAACTTCAATAGTTTCATTTTAGAAAACAATATATTAGTTTTAAATTAAAACTTCACTGCTCAGCTCTTCTGTTTGCTTGATTGATTAACAAGAAATAAATAATTTAATCTCACGACCTCACGTCACTTTGTGTTTTTTAGCTCAGATCTCTAAAACTGATCAGCTTCAGTGTTTACAAAGGTCAGCCATCTTGATTGCCCTTAGCAAAAAGAAGTATACTTGAAGTTTAATTTATTCAGTATACTTGAGTACAAGTATAAAGATATAAAGTATACTTCTCAATGTGTACTTGTAGTATACTTTAAGTATGTAGATTTAATGTAGTATGTAGATTTTTTTAAGGGGCAGATATAATAAGATTTCATCTTCTTTCTGCTCCCTTCATTTTATCCTACTTGTATTCTTGTATCTGATGAAACTTTCTTGTATTGTTCTTTTAAAATGAATGAATAAACATCAAATCAAAAATACTTCGTAGTTCGTTCTACTAGATTGGGACAAATCTAGTTTATAAAATGTATACTTTAAGTATACTACTCTATGTACTTCTAGTTCACATTTTTAGTTTATTTAAGTATACTTTAAGTATACTAGTAGTACACTTTTTATTAGACGTCCAATGTACTTATTGTGTACTTCCAGTTCATATTTTTAGTTTATTTAAGTATACTTAAAGTATACTAGTAGTACACTTTTTATTAGACTTCCAATGTACTTGTTGTGTACTTCTAGTTCATATCTGGACCTGTCCTGGAGCAGGAACACTGCATCACTGGCCAAGAAGGCTCACCAGCGCCTCTACTTTCTCCGCAAGCTGAAAAGGGCTGGAGATTCAACCCCCATCATGTGCACCTTCTACAGGGGAGCCATAGAAAGTGTCCTGACCAGCTGCATCACTGTGTGGTTTGGTGCATGTACTGCATCCTGCCGCAAGAGCCTCCAGCGCATCGTGAGAGCAGCTGAGAAGATTGTCGGCACCTCCTTCCCCTCACTGCAGGACTTACACAGCAACCGCCTCACTCGGAAAGCCCTCTGCATGGCAGGTGATCCCACACACCCACTACACAGCTGCTTCAGCCTGTTGCCTTCAGGGAGGAGACTGAGGAGTCTCCAGGCTCGAACCAGCAGACTAAATGACAGCTCTGTTCATCAGGCAGTCAGGATGCTAAACTCTCTGCCTGCTCTGCCCTCCCTCCCACTTGTACTGCCTTAATCACAAAAAACTTTCACACACCACCACACAACACAAAGATTTTAACACTGGACTCTGTGTCATCAAAACGGGTTATTCACTCAACTCACGGTCATGTGCTCATTCAGTTTGCACTACTTCTTATATTTGCACTAATGTTTGTATTACATTACTGCCTATAGTCATACTACTGTTTACATTCACTGTTTACATTTATTACTACTGTTTTCATTCAATACTACTGTTTACATTTATTACTACTGTTTACATTTACACTACTTTTTATATCTACACTACTGCTGGTAATATATATATTTTTTACTAGCCTTATTGCATATGCCACTTTACCTCTATACCAATATCAACTACCTCATACATATACTGTGTACATAAACTTCATATGCTGCTTTGTCACTCTATTACAAATGTCAATGCCAGAACTTTCATTTTATTTTATAGATATACTTTTTACACTTTTATACTACTATGCAAAAAACTCAGGACAGTATTACACTTTTGTTATTTCATTTTATGCTTATGTTTATTAAATGTTTAGTGTTTTAGTGTTGGTGTAACTTTTCATACTTTCATACTACTACTATGCAAAAACTACTATGCAAAAACTCAGGACAGTATTACACTTTTATTATTTCATTTTATGCTTATGTTTATTAAATGTTTTAGTGTTTTAGTGTTTAAATGTTTACTGTTGCACCGAGGGACAGAGAGAAATGCAATTTCAATCCTGTGTATGTCCCGTACATATTGCAGTTTTGACAATAAAGTTGACTTTGACTTTGATATTTTAGTGTATTGAAGTGTACTTAAAGTATACTAGTAGTACACTTTTAATTAGACTTCCAATTACACAGCCTTATTTTAAAGAATAAAATGAGTATACTCTTAGTACACTTAAATAAACTTCTTTTTAGTATATCTCAGATAAGTACCTAAAAAGTATACTTCAAGTCAGATTAGTACACAGCCTTATTTTAAAGTATAACGTAAGTATACTCTTAATACACTTAAATAAACTTATTTTTAGTATATCTCAGAGAAGTACTTAAAAAGTATACTTCAAGTCTGATAAGTACCTAAAAAGTATACTTGAATTATACTTGAATATACTACTTTTTGCTAAGGGTGAGTCCAAAGTTTGTAAGTTGTAGATCAGAGCTATTCAATTAGTGGCCCGGGCGCCAAATCAGGCCCACTGGTGAGCTCAGTTCAGCCCGCCGTTGGGTTCATTTTTAAATAAAACTAGATTTTAAACTGTAAAACAAGCTTAATGTGTGACATTAACTGCTGGATGTCTGGCCCCTGAGCTTTTGGCTTTCCCTGAGCAAGTTAGTTGAATAGCCGTGTTGTAATAATGACTTTCTAAAGAGTTCTTTTGAAATATGTCCAGTTATTTATTAGATATTTTGTTAATAAAGCAGCCACACACACACACAAAGAGGCAAAAACATGATCAGTGCTGGTGAGCAATAATTAAAAAAAGACACATACAGTACAGTAATTTTATAGTCCAAACTCTTTCAGCCAGCAGTCCTGAAGCGACACAGTCTATTCTGTATGTGACACTTGTTGGTAATGTCAAGAAAAAACAGTCACGCAGCCATTGTTGAAACACTCAGTGTCTTCCATCGAGATACAAATTGTATGGCTTGGAGAACAGCGTGGGTTTGAGGTTTGCAGCATCTGCTTGCCTCTGCGTGCTCTTTTGTGGCGCTCTGCTTGTAATTAAATTAGCGAGCACGAGCCAAAGTAAAACACTGACCTTGTAACGCCGCCGTACCTCTGTACCTGGCTGCTCTGACTGATGAGACGATCAGGCGCTCGCTGTCTCGGCACGCTGTTCCGGCCTGTTAAATCATACGCTCCCTCGCCTGCTCCTGCTGTCTGCTTGGCAGTTTATCTCTCGTAGCACCCTATGAGTTTCTGGGAGTTCTGTCTGATCTGCGTCCCGGCCTTCAGCTAAACAAATGGCTGGTACAAGCCCCTCAAAGAGCTGTTCGCTAATAGCTTACAGCAAATCAGGGAAAAAAAAAAAAGCTTTGTTCACTTGAAAAGTTCAGCTGTTTCCTAAATACTGAGCAAACTGGAAATAAATGTTTTAACAAAACTTATTATGTAAATGGTGTGCACACATTTATTATTATGGGAGCGTTAACTCCTAAATCAGAGGTAAGATTGCTCAAAAGCCATTAAAAAAAAATCAGATCACTGGTCAGTCTGCTCTGTTTCATGATCTGTTTTAACAATTTCTATTTTTGCAACCAAAAATAGATGACAATAGCCCCGCTCTTCGATTTTTCACGTGCTAAATAAAATGTTACTCTTGTTTCTCAGGAAACAGGAGGCAGTACAGCAAGTTGTTTGTGTTTTTTTTTCTCCATTCAACCTTTTTTTATACAGGCTAGTCTCAATGAGTCACAAGGACTCATTTACAAGAGGGACCTCTTCCAGACAGAACATGTAAAGTACAGACAACATTCACTGTAAACAATGACAACAGTAAACTACTGGTACAGTAAAAAATGCTGTTAAAATAAGAGGTGTGTATAAAACAATAAAACATAGTTTGAAACCCCTCAAAGAAATCAAGCTGGACAACTGCAGTTCCTGTTGCAAAGTGTTCCAGGAGCTGAGTAGGAAAAGGCCTTTTTGCCAAGTTCAGTCTGCACTGAGGGAACGCTGCAGGTAATGATGTCCTGAGAGCGCACGCTGTAACTGCACTGACGGCATGACATGTGGGAGGAGGAGGAGTTAATCAACATCCATGATATTAGACATCAATTTTGATCACTAGTTTGCAACTACTCTGCAATAGTTGCACATTTGCTTGCAATGGTTCAACACTCTTACTGGCAGAGGTGGAAAGAGTACTGAAAAATTGTACTCAAGTATAAGTACTGGCACACTGCTTAAATTGTACTCATAAATTATATTCATTTACAAGTAAAAGTACTGATGTTATAAAATACTTAAGTAAAACTACAAAGTACTGTACTCTTCTCAAAAACTACTTGGAGTATTAATTACTTTTTAACCAATTGATGTTTTATTGTGTTAATTAAAGGCATTCAATTTGACTTACTGTATACAATAGCTAAATTCAAAGCACATTCTCAGACGCTCCATCTTATTTTAGTACCAGTCAAACCAATGGCAGTGACAATATCTAAGATATTTGCCTATCCAAATTAATAACACACATACAAACCATAAAAAATATCATAAATGTAGCTGTAAAACCTTGTATACCGCAATATGGATTTTTGAGATTAGATGTCTTAGAAGTCTTAACTGCTATCACCGTACTGCTATTACCGTAGAGATCAAACAAAGTTTGCATCTGGACACCGTCTCCTTTTCACCCTCTGTACATGAAACATTCCTCCAGGTACGGCCACGGGCACTCGTCCTCAGCCTTTACCTCCTCATTTTGTCTGTTGTTGTCCTCTGTCTCCATTTTGACATTTTCTCCAAATCTTCGGTCCATAAATGACTCTCTACTCTACGGAGTTGTCCTTTGCTTACATAGGTAATTGGCGCGTTCGCGATCTCAGAGCCTTATTGGCTTCAAAGATGCAGATGAACGGTTTGAATATTAATTCAAATTGTGGCCGTACTCGGTAGCAACTTCTGATTTAAAAAGTAGCAAATTACATGGCCTAAATTGTACTTAAGTATGAATAAAATTACACACTTGAAAGAAATACTCGGAAAAGTACAAGTATCCAAAAAAAATCTATTTAATTACAGTAATGCATTTGTCATTTGGTACTTCCACCCCTGCTTATTGGTACCAACTTTTTTACAACCAGTGGCCCTTTTGCCTGACAACTTGTAGCAGAAGTTATATTAGTCAGCCATTTTGCTACACTAGTAGCTCAAAAGTTCCAGCAAGTGGGCCCCTGGAACAAACTAGTCAACAACCATATTGTACTACAGTAGTAAGCATCACACACCCTTAAGTGTAACTAGTCAATGCAAATAGCTACTAGTAGACTGGTCACAGTTAAATGTGTGCTCTAGTCGAACGGTGTAACCTTAAACTTGAACAAGGATTAGTAAACATTAAAGGGGTGATTCACAGTTTATCATTTTCACAAATGTACAAACTGTACGCATGGGGAGGAGGGGGTCAAGGACTGGTATGCTTTTCAAAAATAAAAAGTTGACATGTTTTAGCCCTTTCAGTCGCAGAGCAGAGCTCCCCACGGCACTCGGACACACCGAAAACAAACAACGCATGCGCAGGGCCGTCACTGATCCCACTGTCGCTGACAAACTCCTGAACTGCACCCCTGACCTCCCTGGGACTTTTCCATCTAGAATCTAACTTTGTAGTTAACGTGAATGTGTTTGGAGCATCATCATGTCCAACTTGCTTGTGTGACCAAACTCTCTTGTCCTCAGCTGGTTTCGGCTGTCAGCAGCATAGTTGTTAAGTCCGCTTATTTCAAGCGGCATTTGGCTTGTTTTTTCCTGGAGTCGCTTATAAATCCGGCGAACCGCTTGTGGCGTTTTTTTGGGCTTCTCTCAGACATTGAGTCACTTATTTGGGCTTGTTTTTCTGTCAAACAGTAATGCGCGTGGTAGGTAGTTTGTCCCTTCACGCCCCCCTTCCACATATGTTACGTCAAGGCGGATGTTACGTTCAGGTGCTGTTGGCGTTCCTTTTTAAACAGAGTTTTAAGAAATCTAGTTTTTTCCTACCTGTATGCTGGTTTTTTTTCTACCTGCTTCATTGAGCATCAGGATAGCGATTCAAGAAAGTTTTTTTGTTGACTTTGCAGTTTAATTTTAATTTTATTTTTTTATTTGTACGCATGACAAGAGCAGCTGTATAAAAATGCAAAATGTATTTTTATTTTTTAGACTGAATACGTTCTTCGAAGTATAATTTTACTGGTTATATGTAATGCCATAATAAATATGTTTATACTGTTTAAAAACGGCAGTTTTTTTACACAATGGGATGGGTTGCCAGTTGGGCTTGTTTTTGGGCTTGTTTTCAAAGGAGCGAGTCGCTTGTTTGGGATGGTTTTCATAGAGCTGACCGCTTGTTTCTGTCGCGAGATCTGGCAACACTGGTCAGCAGCCAACTGGTTGTGTAACACTGTGAGAGGGTGCTATTTATAAGACTGAGCTGAACACAGCACCTCAGACTGAGGAAGTCTTTCGGACGAAAGAAGAAACATTTCTACAAATTTTTTTTTTGCTTTGTTTTGTTTTTTTGAACGTCCAGAGGACCAGACTTAGCTTTTTTAGATGAATCTTGTAGAGCTCTAACACAATAAAACTGAATTACCGGTACATTTTTGCTTTAGCTGGGATTCACAAGAAATAAAACAACCCTGGCAAATTGGCAATGAAGCTGCACAAACTGCAACAATTATAATATCAGAGCTATTGAATAATGGAGTTGGCAGTATGGCTATACTTATATATTTTTATATTTTGTACATTATCATTTATGGGATTGTCTTGTATTGTTTCTTTTGTTAAAAAATGAACAAATTTAATAAACATAAACATAAACTTAGTGTTGGGCCCCATGTGTAGGGTGAACATTCCCTTAGGTCTGGATACAAGTTGCCATTAAGAACAGCTCAAATGGAAAATGTCTTAACTTGTATCTGACTGAGCTGCCACTGTTGGCGACAAATTGCGAACGGCGCTTGAAAGGGAGTGTTCAAATCTTCCATGCAGGTTGCAATGTGTCACTCTCACGTTGCAGGTTTTTGGCATGTTCAGAGAATTTGGACCACAAATTTTCCATCAAAAAAAGTCTGTTTGCACAGGGGACTAGAACGTAGGTACCTGAAATCATTTTTGATTTTGTTTTCATGACAGGTTTGTGAGGGGCTGGTGACTGCTGAAAACTGGATTTTGCATGTACCACATGAGGCCTTCAGCATCTCAGCCTGGTCCTCATCAAAGCTGGGATCCTTATAAAGCATCTTCTTCACTTATTGTGTGAAGTTTTTATCCCTTAACATCTGATAGCTGACCATAATTCTCCAGCTCCCCGGGCGCTTTCTATGGCTGCTCACTGCACCACCTGGTGGTGGTTGGGTTAAATGCAGAGACGAATTTCGTCTGTGTATGGGAAACATACACAGATGACAAAAAAGGACATTATTATTATTATTTTTCATTCAACCATTCAGTTTCTTTGCTTGCTTTGCATGGTCACAGGCAACTGGTGTCCATTTGAGAAATCTAAAATGTCTACTGGATTGGGGAGAGGCCCGTTTGGTCCAGATTTCTTAACTGTCATGGATCAACTGTCACACCATTGTTGCACAACATTCTTCTGTGCAGCTGTGATTGCAAGTTTGAAATATTGGTACTTTTTGATCTAGACATGGGGAGTTTGTGCAACAATTTGGTTGGTGCAACATAGTTGGGACAAACAGAGATGTCAATACAGTAGAGAAAATATCATGAGTTTCAACCAAACAGTTTGTTACATAATAAACACTGATAGTAGACATATTCACCAATGAGACAAAATGCTTGTACCAACAACACAACAGATAGTTCTATTATGCGTTTTTATTAAAAAAAGAAATTACAATATCCATTCTTTGATTTAAAAAAATACAAATCCAGAAACTTTCTACATAATTTTGTTAATTCCATCTCCTGTATTGTTTACATCTGAAGAGACAAGGGTTTCATGCCCCTGCAATCCGTTCTGTACTACTTTACACACAACAATGGAGAATGTGTTCCTCTCTTGTCAAACAACACAAAACATCTCTCCCTTTGGATTAATTATTTTCAGAAACTGGTTTCTCAGACAGCACTTTGAAAATGGCCCATTCATAGCAATTGTTTTATTTTTGTAGTGGTTCAGTGCACAGCCCATAATAAATTGTACTCCGAGGGACGTGACAAACAGATTATTCAGTGTCTTTTGTGTTCATGATGGTAAATGTTTAAGATTCAACAGCAAAGAAGAAAAGCCGGAGAATTGGCTCTACATAACACAGTGTTGGACCAGATTGACTCACATGCTGTTGGAAACGTGGAATGAATTGAAATGCTCCACAAACTTGCAAAAGACGAATGACCCAGTGTTTTTATCTATTCATACTGGAAGCTGAGGGAGTGTGAGGATGGATGCATGACAATCACGCTTCTCTGTTACACTGACAGTTCTGTGGGGTTTCAAAGGGTAATGGATTCATCCTTATGTTGTTCCTTTGTTTTATCATACACTTGGCTTGCCTGAGGAGTTTCATAGAAGGGAATATTTAGTCATATTGACTATCATGGCACTTGCTGTGTCATCCTCATACTACACACTTCCAAACAGTTTGCCTTTAAAAGTCAGATAATGAATCCTGAAATGAAAGACCAGCATTTAAAAACATTAGTCACTGATCAGTTATTAAATGGCTAATCTGTGATTTCAGTTACCGTATGCACCAGAAGGTAGAAACCCCACAAGCAAAACCTATGTTGGGTGGCACTGATTGCGCCGCTTGGTGTGGCTGCATGTTGGAGTAGCTCTGTTACATTCATTCTGAGATTTAGTTTTGGGAAACTTTAATTCCTCTTTTTGCTGGAGGTAAATCAAAATTTTTTTTGTATGCTTGTTTCCTCTGGTATTGGATGTTGTGCAGCTGGAAGGATTTTTACTGAAACTTTTTTAGTTTTGGACATTTGTTATGATGTGTAACCATAACAATAAGGTGGTTTTTACAACCAGGAGCAGCTGATTAACATCTCAGAAGCTCAAATAATATCTCAGCTACAACCCCAAATCTCAAATGAGTTGAAAAGGAGGTGCCGTAGATGCATTCCCGTCTCCTTGCCGGCTGTGCTCAAGTGCCTGACCACTGAGATCCTGGAACAAGCAGGAAATATAACTCGTGATAGCAGAAGGACAGGATCGCCCCCAGCACCTGCAGCGGCTGTCTGCAGGCTGTTGGGAGGCCTGGCCATTGCTCTGGGAGGAGTTCTGCCCAGCATTCAGGCAGTCCTGCAGTCCAGAGGAACCGAGAGGCCAGCAGAGTCTGGGTGGATGGATCGGACAGCATCTGCGGCCAGTTTCTTGGGATCCACTGTGGAATGGACCTTTACAAGAGATCCTTCCTGCCTACAGCCATCAGTATCTATAACATATCTTAATGAAATGAGGATGACAAGTTACAACAACAGTTACGGTAATTTCCCTTTGGGGTTAATACATTATTTTTTTAATTGAATTGGCATCCCCAACGCTACAGTCATGACTGACTGAAATGGATGGACAGCAATGGCTTCCTGGAAAATGTGATGTCAATCTTGAAATCAGTGTTCACCAAATTCAGAAAACCATGCTGAAGGAGTCATTGGTGTTTGACTGTCCAATTCACATGCGCTTTGTGTCTTTTTTGAAGACTTAATATCAGGGAATTCTGTGAGATGTTCTGTGGAAGTATGTAGGGCCAGGGATCACTTTTAAAGGCTATCTAGTCTCTATGACACCAAAGCAAAAGTTGTGTCTTCATCCCTGGCATAAAGTTGTTCCCAGTGAGTGTTGGACTTCACCAGAGCTACTTTTATCCTGTTTGTAGTGTCTATGAATAGGATCTCAAGCAGCAGTCATGGCTTGGAAGTTTTCAGGTTTAGGAAACTCAAGGTCTTAGTTCTGCTTTTTGCAGATGATGTGGTTTTACTGGCACCTTGTTTCAAGCCAACACAGCAATGAAGGCTAATTATGGGACAGATCTGGCTGGCAAGCCACAGACTGATGAAGTTTTCTGGATGGAAGACGAAACGTTTCTCCCTTAAAGAAACTAGTCCAGATGAAATGATTTAATATTTTTGTGTTATCTACCTGGATGACAAACCTTGCTCTTACTTTCACTATTAAACATAGCCCTGAGTGCTACTGTTCTTTTTCTTCGATTTGATTTCACAAAATGTTTAAGTGATCACTGATCACCATCATTGAGGATTTTTTTTGCGTCCACATTTCTTCCTCGAAGACGATGGGTCCCCACTATCCTTCCAGTTTTTAATAGTGCGTTGCACAGTTCTTTTAGTAGTTTCTGCAATCTCCTTTAGATGTTTTCTCTGCTTGATGACAATGATTTGACCCTTCTCAAACAGACTGACATCTTTTCCACGACCACGCAATGTGTCTTTCAACATGGTTGTTTAAGAAATGAGAAGCAACTCATTGCACCAGTTGGGGTTAAATAACTTGTTGCCAGCTGAAAGATAATCACCCATGAAGTAGTTATCAAATAGAAGGCTCGCACCTACAGTTGCTTAGTTAAATTCAGGTGGTAACTTTTTTTTGGGGCCAGGCAGTGTATTTTGATCTTAAGTGAAAGAATGAGATCAGAAAAAAGGCGGCTAAATAAGAATCTTCTGTAGAGTGGTCAAGCTCAGTCTTAGAGATGTGAGGAACGTTGTTGTCAGGGAGTAGCTCAGAGTAGAACCACTGCTCCTCTGCATCGTCAGTTAGGGTCCTCTTCTTCTTCTTCTTTTGGTTTTTCCCTCTTCAGGGGTCGCCACAGCGAGTCATCCTCCTCCATCTCACTCGGTCCTCTGCATCCTCTGTCCTCACTCCACCTACCTTCATGTCTTCTATAACTGCATCTATACATCTTTTCTTTGGGCTTCCTTTTTGTCTTTTTCCTGGCAGCTGCATTTCTAACATCCTTCTACCAATATACCCACTATCCTTCCTCTGGACATGTCCAAACCATCTCAGTCTGGTCTCTCTAACTTTATCTCCCAGTTGTTCAACATGTGCTGTACCTCTGATGATCTCATTCCTGATCTTATCCATCCTTGTCACTCCTAAGGAGAACCTCAACATCTTCATTTCTGCCACTTCCAGTTCTTTCTCCTGTCTTTTTGTCCATGTCTCTGTCTCCAGACCATACAACATAGCTGGTCTCACCACTGTCTTGTAAACTTTTCCTTTGACCTTTGCTGACACCTTTTTGTCACAAATCACTCCTGAAACTTTTCTCCATCCACTCCATCCTGCCTGGACTCTCTTTTTCACTTCTTTACCACATTCCCCATTTTCCTGGACAGTGGACCCCAAGTACTTGAAGTCCTGCACCTTTGTGACCTCTGCTCCTTGTAGCCTCACTGTTCCACTGGCCTCCCTCTCATTCACACACATGTACTCTGTCTTACTACGGCTGACTTTCATTCCTCTTCTTTCAAGTGCATACCTCCACTTCTCCAAGTTCTCTTCCACCTGTTCCCTGTTCTCACCACAGATCACAATGTCGACTGCATCAAGTCAGCTAGGGTGATTTGGTCATTTGATTAGGATGCCTTTTAGACGCCTCCTTTTTGAGTGTTTTTAGGTACGTCTTACCTCTGGTCAGATCCAGAAATTGCTGAAGCAATTATGCCTGCAGGTGCCATGGGGATCTTCCCAGGAGAAGTTGGAGAGTGTTGTTGTGGGGAAGCATGTCTGCATTTTTATTCTGGACATGTTGCCTCCTCAATTAGACAACAAATAAGTAGACGCCAATAGATGGACAATTGGTTTTAATTTGTTAGCATTATACCAGTAACACCTTAACTATTGGAGTTTCTCCCCAAAACAGTGGGGATGGTAGTAGAAATATTCAAATAATATTTACCCAAACTAATGGAGTATTCCTCAGATGCACGCTATTGTGCAGCTTGTGTCAAACATGGCTTATGTTTGAGTTCATTACATTCATTTCTGGCATGTGGATGTGTGCATGCATGGGAGACTGATAGCTCATCGCATTTCCTGTCATGGCATGAATATCACGTCCACAGCTCAAAGTGATGAGTACAATCGTGTTCTGCTCATCGTCATCATGGAGTGTTCATTTCCATGTTTGTAGATCCGACATAATGACATGCATAGTGTTGTAAGATTGATCAAATCTGAAGTATTTTCCTCATACAACTCATACTCTTCAGTGTATCTGAACCAGTGATGGCATAGTTACATTGAAAAAGTAACTTAGTTAAGCTACTGATTACTTGATTTGGGAAGTATCAAAGTTAGATTACAAGTTACTTTATTAGTTACTTGCGGCAGCTACTGACAACAACCCTCCGCCACCTCAACATAAAAATTACATTGAGCTTTGCCAATACTTCCTTTATTGAAAGTTCATTTTAATGGTAACATCAACAGTCTATCTCCTGACATATACAGTTGAAGTAAAAAACTATTTCAGGAAAAAATAAACATAAATACTTTTTATAAAAAAATAAAGTAGCATTTCTTGACTTCAGTATCATCAAGCTTTATTTATCAAGCTTTATATTGTGTCTTTCTTGACTTCACTGAACAAAAACTATTATTACAAAAAAAAGTATTTCTTCACTTTGTTAAACTCAGTGATGGGCACCGCTAATCCAAAAATTAGTTCCGCTATTTCTAAAGCGCTTATTAATTTATTTAGGTCCGCAATTTCAAAAGCGCTTATGTCTTGGAAAAGCTAGCGGAAGCTAATTCTAAACCGCTAGTTCAATTCAACACTTAGCAGATTTGATGGCAAACTACTTTTTTAAATCCAGCAGATTTGACCATTTTGTGAAACGGTTAAGCTCACAAACCCTTGTGCTATAAAGTCAGCTAAGAAATATATTTTTTCTCAGCAAAGAAATAATTGTTTTTACTTTGTTTTCTTGTAAAGTCCGTGTGGGCTCGCTTCTGTAGCCAGCTGCCATTTTGAGCAGGGCAAATGAGGCGCTGACGCGTCGCGTAGGCCGCTGAGAAACATCCATAAGTTCACCCTCCATGTTAAAAATTCTTCGTCTGACTCTTCGAAAACAAGCAATAAGGCTGCAGAGTAACACACTGGCTGCTAACTGCTATACACACTCTCTCTAGCAGGGACCGCTTTTTTTCACGGACCACATCCAGCACGGACCGGATGTGGTCCGTGAGCAGTCGTCCGGTTGATTTAAGAGCCCGTAAATAAGTTTTTTCGTTTTTACTGATAGATAATAGTTACCGTATTAGCGGTACTGCATTTTAAACAAAAATAGCGCAAATCTGCTCATGAATTATAAAAGTTATTCAATCTGCTATAGCGCTAACAAATTGTTTAGGTCCGCTATCAGCGGATTAGCGCTTTAGCGCTCCCTGGCGGTCTGGTGCCCACCACTGGTTAAACTTGAAAATAATAATAATAATAATAATAATAATAATAATAATATATTCTTCACTTGGTTAAACTTAAATACTTTTTAAATAAAAAATATATAATAAAGACAGTCTTTCCAAGTCAAAATCAAAGTTCTTTTACTAACTCCCTACCTGCTTCTCTTAGCCATCAGAGATTGACTTTAGGACAACTAACGGCTGCAAGAAGGACATCTTTGTCATCCAGCACACCGGCAAAACGAGTCTGGATAGCCTGAAAAATATAATTGACATGTTTTGATGTATGTCTACAAGGTCTTTTATTTATTATGTATTAAATTACTTGTAAACCATGTCTAATATGGGATCAATATTATGGATTTAATTTTGTTTTAGGATTTTTATTGACCTTTGTATTCATTTTAATCTTTTTGTGATATTGAATACACTGCACAATATACAAAAATAGTGGGATGCAAGAAAATGTAACTAGCTTACAGATGGAACATACCTGTGGGCGTGGTGGCGCAGAGGTTAAGAAGGTGAGCTTGTGATCGGAAGATCACCGGTTCAAGCCCCGGTACCGACAACATCAAAAATGTGGGTGGGATAAGTGAAGCAGTCACACCTGTCTCCACCCTCATCTGCCCCACTCTGGGCCCTTGAGCAAGGCCCTTAACCCACACCACACTAGATATCAGCTATCTGCTCAACACAAAGGGCTGTGGTAGCTCAGTGGTCTGTGGTTGTGTCAGGAAGGGCATCTGGGACACAGGCCATGCACAAAATTAACAATTGCCAAGTCTTTGTGTGACTAGTTCGCTGTGGCGACCCCTGACGAAGGGAGAAGCCGAAAGAAGAAGAAAGAAAAAAAAAACATACGTGCACCTGGAAGGCCTACAGTCATCCTGGAGAGCACATCTTTCTCAGCCAGGGTCTTCTGCATCAGAACTTCAAGTGTGGGTAATAAAGTCCCCATAAGGACAGTCACCTTGTTACTTCCATATAGCTTAAGTTAATGGCATTAGTCCAAATATCCAAGGTAGTTGACACAACGTCGACATCATTCAGTGCAGCCTTCAGATTTCTCTCCATCTCTGCATACTCCTTCTCCAGATACGCGGAAAAAGCTCCTCTGTGAGGCAGCTCGGCATTTACAGTGGTGGGGATTCGGTTTATTACAGCACGAAACAAAGGCGAGTCAGCCATGTTGAAGGGCAGCATTTCTTCTACTACTTGTACTACAAACCGTCTGAGCAACTTTTTAAACTCTCCCCCACTTACACTGGTTTTGCACCGAATGCAAGTTTTTGTTGTTTGGTGGTGGGAGACTTCCGGTCGCAGCTCTCTGCTTCGAACCACCTGGTGGGGCTTGCTCCGTCAGTTTGACTGTCCTGCGACTCCGTTTCTTCAGGTTTGATGTGGTGTTTTTGAAGCTAGACAGCACTTTCTCGCCAGCACAGAGGGTACAACAAACATTGATGTTGTCATCCTTCGCTGACAGAAACTCAAAATATTTCCTGTATTTTCATCTACAAAACGCGTATCTTCCTCCTCGCTCCATTGGTTAACGTTTCTGTCGTGGCGTGGTGTCAGGTATCATAACGTGACTGACTAGTCGCATAGACCGGACGTCACTCCCCGAGACGCGTAGAGGAAATCAAAGTAAATTACAGTACTAGAGAAAATGACAAAAATAGTAATGCACAGTAATTTGGATAAGTACCGGTAACTTTAATCTGATTACTGGATTGTGAAATAGCAGCGCGTTAGATTACTAGTTACTGAAAAAAGTGGTCCGATGTCAGTATCACTGGTCAGAACAACATGCATTTTTTTTAAAGGGGACCTCAGATGTATTTTTTTAATTTTTATGGTATTTCTGTGGGATATCCAGACCCTATTCCTTCAATTTAATGCACAAAATAATTATTAGATAATCAATTATACCCTTTTTAATTCTGCCATTTTTAACTTTCGTTTTGAACGACCGGTTTCTTGAAGTCCACGCCCTTCAACGATCTGTTCACGCCCTCTGTAACAGCCAGTATCTGTAATGTGTTGTTGTTTTAAAATTAGCTCTTTTTTTATTACTCATTTGACTTACTGTTAGTGTTAGCTTAAGATAACTTACCGAAACCCGTCTGAGCGCGCCGCAGTTTGCTGCTCCTTTTAGCATTAGACCACCCGAATCCGAAGCTAATGTTAGCTTGTTCCTCTTCCGGTTTTCGCCAGCTCCGCTCGTTGCACGCGATGAGATTTTGGGAGTTATCGCTGTTCCAGTGAAGACAACACAAAGTTCACCAAGTGTCTCCCGTAAATTAATCTGTAAGGAGAAGGTCCTCTTGCTGCGAGCCTGCTGCGAGGCTGCTGCAAGGCTGTACAGTTGAAGCTCCGCTCCATCGCGCCGGAAGAGGGTCCCGTCGAACCCGGTCCTTCCGCCTGTGGTCCGCTCGTTTAATTTTTGCCGGCTGCGCGTTGGCAGCGATCGCAAATACACTAAAAATTGAACTAAAACATAAAAATAACAATTATACTTTATTTATAAAGCCATTTAAAAAAACACAGCTGCAACAAAGTGCTGTACACATGAAATTAAGAACATATAAACAAAAGATGAGATGAAATCATGAAAAACAACAGTCATGTGTTTAATACAGAAGTGGGTTGAGCCTAACCAGGGGTTGCTAGGTGAGGGGCTGGACTCAGGTTTGATCTGATTGGCTGGCGGCTTGTGACGTCAATAAATGCAGGAAGTGTGAATCCTGGTGTATTTATCAAAAATAAATAAATCTACTTAGAGTAAATAAACCACTGGGTGCATTTTTTTGGCACAAGGACTGTTTTTTTATGAAGTAAATACCCAAAGTTTAGTAAAAAAACATTAAAAAGTGAATTTTGCATGTGTGGTCCCCTTTAAAAAGTAGTATTTTGTTACATGACAACCTAAAGAAACAGTTAACACATTTTCAACATGTACATCTTTCTGTTTTGTCTTTACTTTTAAGTTAGTAAGTTCCAAACACACCAACAGATTTCTTATTCTTTGGTCCACACACTTGCTGAGTCTAAAACGTGTTAATGCGTCAAGCTGCGCAACTCTAATTGCCTTCTGTCTCTAATCTATCAAAAGCTTTGATATTCTCATCTACATCTGATCAACATATCAGGGTCTTTTCCACCGTCTTAGCCTACTTGCGTCTCTGTTTGTCCACAAGATTACCGTAGGTAAAAACCAAGTACAACGTTGAGGATCTTGAGAAAGAAGCAAAGCGAGGATGTCTACAAGTCCTGCTGTTGCTGCCCCGCTGAGGTTAGAGTGTGATTTAATCCAACCCATTTGGCAGCTCTAAAAACACATTTGGCATGAAATATAAATTAGTTAAGCTTTTTCAGTTATGCTGTTTTGCAAGAAGTGAAGCAAAAATAAATTAATTGTACCTCCTTGGCAAATTCATTTTAGAATTTTTATTTATTTATTGTCTGTTAAATAGATTCATTAAAGCGTTGTGCTCAGTTGCCTTTTGGCTGTTGCTTCCATAGCATAAAAAACACAATAAGTTGCCTAATACCTAATCTAATGTTGCTAAATGAGCACATTTTCTTTATTACTAACAAATAAGCATATCGATGTGTAAATGTCACCCCTGTAGCTTGGTTGGACATTTTTAAATGGCATTTTCTGTTTGTTTGTTTTTTTAACACAAAGCCCATTTTAACTGTACAGCATGTGCCCAATAATAATATCACTTATTGTCTATTATTTATATATGGATTAGTCTAATATATTCTGATAGGCTCAGTACTTTCTGTAGTTTTAATTTACATAATTTCCAACAGTTAGCTTTAAAAACATCCTTGCATATTTATAATTTTATGACATTATAGCAGATAAAAACTTTAATGTCACCTGCTGCTGTGATAGATAAGCGATGATGTAATCTCCTGCATCGGCTTTTTTTGGTAAAATATTTTATGAACCAGTGGTAAGGTTTTAATTAAGCTCTTAAAGGTAACCTTTGGATGTACATGTACAAAAATTAGTCCAACTTTTAGCCAAAACTTAGTTCAAGATGGCCACCACAGGATTTGGACTTTGGCAAAACGCAAAATAACTAATCAGATCTAGTGGATGGTCAGGAAGGTTGTGTGATTTAATTTTTAAAAAGTGGAAATGGTTTCAATGGGCCACTGTCACATTGAGCTAACTGAAGCAGACGATAAGTAGCTTTAATAGCAAAACTAAAGCAAACAGCCATAAACATGCAGATGAACATAACAGGATCTGACTGTTAGTGGTCGAGGAGTTTAAGTACTGGGGAGCGTGATTACTGAATGAGAACCAGATGCACTGATTATTATACATGGACAGGTGCATGCAGCTGGAAACAAGGAAACCAGGAGTCTCATATTCTCACTTTCTTTATGTTATTTTAGATGTATATAGTTTTTGATGGCCTATCAGGGGTACTTGTTGTTTCAGATGAATGTGTATGATCTTACACATTCATCTTATACAGGGCTTAATTTGAGCTGGTTCCTGCTGTAATAGGATCTGGGAACTTTCTTATTTTGATAGGGTAACTGATCTGGTAACTCTCAGGCTTACTAATAATAAAGTTATGAACAAACATGACTGTCTTGAATGAATAAAACTTATATTGGATATGTAAACTGAAAATAATTATATAAACACTCATTTTAAACACAACAGTCACACAGCATACAAGCTGCCTCTTCAAGTAGCATTTCTGTGTCTACCCTTAAAAAGAATTATGCCACTAAAAGAGTGGTGGGGGTGAGTGCCGAGCTAACCAGGCAGTCGTACACAGGCAGGAGCCCACAGGCAGCCATGACAGACGGAGGAGTCGGGCTCGGAACTGTCAAGTAGGCAGGGATGCTTGACAGAAGCAGAGTGTTTACCAATGTAGGCAAACATAGATGTTTAACAACCTGTTAAAATACACCAAAATGCAGGAAATCACATCTACTTTATTCAAAATTTTATGGGGGAGGACCCCCAGATCCCCCCAATGCATCTGAAACACCTTGCCAGCCCACCTGCTGTTTGTGTTCCAGCATCGATCGAGTTACA
>JBBPBX010003874.1:63459-79890 GCA_038048925.1 Garcialebias charrua | reverse complement strand
GCTTCCGCCTCCAAACCGAGCATTCAACATGCTGAAGATTTCGCGGTTCAAACTTTCAAACGCCGCTCAACTCTACCCGATTGGTTGGTGTGTCAACCAATCAGGGAGAGTCGGGGGAGAAGAGAGGGGGTCAGGGGGAGAGTCCCTATGTGACGCGGAAACGAGGGTGCGCGCGCACTATGTGACGTATTGTTTTTGGGACACAGAAAAGACCCGCGAGGTCGTGGACTATGGAAGAGAAACTCATTGTAGCTGTGTGTTCGCGACAATTCCTTCACGACCAGTCAAGTCTGCTCGACAGAGACGGAAATAAAAGGCTCCTCGCCTGGCGGAGTGCAGTGACTCTGTGCGCAGGACTCTGTATACCGGTAAGCTCCTCCCACACCCCGCTGCAGCCACGAAGCCGCCGCAACACTACAGTTTGGACAACACTGGGTAGCGCGTCCACTTGCGTGCGTGAGGAGCTTTTTGGAGGTTGAAAAGCTGCTCGGTGTAACCACACCATCAGAGTTCTGCTTGGGGGCCATGTACAAGACTGCTGTCACCGTGGGGTCGCAGCGGGAGTGCAGGCGGAAGTTGCGCAACTTTTTTTCACTCAACGGGGGTAAAAGACGTAAGACAAGAAGTATAAACCAGGCTTTAGGGTTTGATAAAAAAATATATATATATTAGTACCATACTAATACATTTTAACTAAAGCTATTCGTGGTATGGTTGTGTAGATGGTGTCTATGTTTCATGTGTGTCCTGCTCAGGTTTAGATGCCGACTTGTTGGCCGTCATCCCGGCGCTGTCCCGGCACCCCTCTCTGAAACACCTGATGTTGGGGAAAAACTTCAACATGAAGGGAAGGTAGGAACCGGGCGGGGCGCTTGCAGTGCAGCTGGTGTTGAAGCCGGTGCGGATGATGAATGTTCCTCCTGTTTCTGCCTCCTCAGGGTGCTGGATGAAATCCTGCAGAAACTGGTCTATTTGGTGCAAGAAGAAGAGTGTGTGAGTTGGATTATGTAACATATTGTACACACACATGCACATATTCTCTGTGGTGTTGTGCACAGACGCAGGCCCACGCACGCCTCTCAGATTCTGTTGCCGCACAAACGTTTCTGCACACACTTGTCACCAGATTGAAGTCTTGTCCTCATTTCTGCACGTTTCAGCTCCATCTCCCACCTGTCACACTCACAAGATTGAAGTCTTGTCCTCATTTCTGCACGTTTCAGCTCCATCTCCCACCTGTCACACTCACAAGGTGCCAACGAGCTCACGGGTCATGGTGTTGTGATTTATTTGGTCGCACTTCATTTGGGAGTCTCCTGAGGTCTTTTCTCTGCTCTGCAGATCCAACCTGACAAATTGCTTCTCAAAGGTTTACTGCCGTTAACGGTGATGCTCATTCACACAGTCGAATGTTGTGTGCACAAACACAGGCTGGTGATAACTCACTGTAAAGAGACAGTTCAGTTCATTCAAACTGGACTTTTGTAGTAAAGTTATGAACAAAAAAACATCTTATTTGTTGTAGATACAGTGAGTAAAATATAGGTATTGAACACGTCACCAGTTGTGTTAGTAAATACATTGCTGGTGACATGAAACTCTCAACAGATGTTAATAACAAGCTATACATCCAGTCCAGACATCCAACCATAGATGTCCATGAATGAAGTTGTAATAATGAGAAATAACAGAGAAAAGGTATTCAACATGCTTACAGAAATGTATTTAACACTTTGTACAAAAGCCTTTGTTGGCGGACCACTTCAAGAGACCCCCTGTGTAGAGAAACAGGTTCCATGCATTGCTCAGGTATGACTTTGGTCCATTCTTCAAATCCTGAAGTTCTGTGGGCTCCTTCTATGAACTCTGACCTTTAGTTTTTTCCATAGATTTTCTGTTGGATTCAGGTCAGGTGATTGGCTAGCAGCTTTATTTGCTTTCTCTGAAACCAGTTGAGAGTTTCCTTGGCTTTGTTTGGGGTTGTTGTCTTGCTGAAATATCCACCCTCATTTCATCTTCGTCATCCTGGTAGATGGCAGCAGAGTTTTATCAAGAATGTCGCAGTGTATTTGTCCGTTCATCCTTCCTTCAGTTAAATGACTTTTGTCAGTGCTGAATGTTGGAAAAACAGGCCCAAACCATGATGTTCCTGCCTCCAAACTTCACTGTTGGTTTGGTGTTTTAGGGGTGACATGCAGCGTCTCTTGGCCTCTAAACATTTTGTTTATTATGGCTTCCAAAGAGTTCAATACTGGACATAGACTGTATGCTGCAGTGTTTCACAGGCATGTCTAAATGTTGTTGAGCAAATGTTAAACATGCTTGAACATGCTTTTTCTTCAGCAATGGAGTTGTGTGGTGAATGTGCACACAAACCGTGGAGGTTGAGTGCATTACTTATATAGGTAGTCCTCGACTTACGATGTATATTCGTTCTTACGCAGCGTCGTAAATCGATTTCGACGTGTCGAAATATACGAACATACTGCACCATATACATGTACAGTACTGTATTACCAAGCACTTAGCCTATCCTAACACAGTACCCTACATAATTATCAAAAAAACACACGTTTGGGAGCCATAATGAAGGGGAAAAAGAGTTAATGGCCTACTGGAATGCTGGTGATGCTGTATTCCTCCGTCCATCCATTGTATTCTGTATTCTGTTTACGATGTAAAACCGCCGTCCAGCTCGGTCCAGAGCGTTTACAGTACGTAACGTATCCCTCCACCTATGTATCCCTCTGCCTCTGTATCCCTCCGCGGCTGCACCGCGTACAGTGCAATCCTGTGTTCTTCCGCCAGCGGCCGCTGTGTAACTCAAAAAAAGGCTGTTCATAGTAAATGGGAGATGCGTCGTAACCACGAAACGTCATAACTCAAGACCGTCGTAACCCAAGGACTACCTGTAGTTTGAAACAATTGTACCTGCTGAGTGCAGGTCTTTTTGTAACTCTCCACAGGTGGTATTTGGCTCTTGCACAACTATTCACAACTATTATGGGCAGCACGGTGGCACAACTGGTAGAGCTGCTGCCTCTCAGCGAGAAGGTTGCCGGTTCAAATCCCGGTCCGGGGCCTTTCTGGGTGGAGTTTGCATGTTCTCCCCGTGCATGCGTGGGTTTCCTCCGGGTACTCCGGTTTCCTCCCACAGACCAAAAAACATGCTTGTTAGGCTGATTGGTGACTCTAAATTGACCCTAGGTGTGAGTGAGAGAGTGGATGGTTGTTTGGTGTGAGTGAGACAGGTCCCTCTTGTAAATGAGTCCCCGTGACTCAACGAGGCTAGCCTGTATAAATAAAGGTTGAATGAATGAATGAATATTCTGATGATTATTTTCACTCCTGTGTCTTAAGTCTTGCAAGAAGCACCTGGTTGTGGATAGTTTATGGTGAAGTGATGTTCTTTCCACTTTTGGATTATGGCCCCAACAGTGCTCACTGGGACCTTTATGCGGCTGAAAATTCTTATTCATCCAGGTTATGATCAGTCAAAAAACAGGTTAAAAATCAAAAACAATTAGACTTTTATTCTGAAGCTTGAGACGTTTCTCTTCCCATAGTCTTCATCAGTTCTAAAACATCTGGAGTGTGTGGAGTGCCAAGCTCTCTAGAACTGCAGGAGAGATCTGGTTGTAGACTTAAGGCCCATTATAGCTCTGCGTTGGGCCGAACGCCACTCGACGCCGTTCGAACGCAGCAACACAAGCCTTTGAACGCGGGCGCGAACGCGCCAAGCTCAAATTTTACGACCGCGAACGCAAACGCGTTGTCTCACAATAAACTGCCCGGCGCAGGACTGTTTTGTATGTGACACAAATGTATTAAATTCCCCTTGTTCATCCCTGATCTGGACTTTTCTTTTGTTTTTTTGCCAAAAGTCAAGTGATCGCTTCCTCCTCCGTTGACTCCATGACTGAAATGATGAGAAATGAACAAATGTGTCACGAGCAAATTAAACTTGGGTCCAACGTGGCTGCGCGAGGTTCAGCAGATTTCCTGGTGTTCTGGTGTGCTGGACCAGCGCTCCCTGTTTTTATTTGATTTTTTAGAACATTTTATTAACATATAAACACAGAACACCGCAGCGGCTGCAGCCAGAGCCAGCTGCCGGCTCGTGTCTTTTTTTTCCCCACCCGACCTGTCAATCTAGTGTTTTTGTTGATCTAAAAAAAGCATTTGATACCATTGACCACACCATTCTCCTTGAAAAACTAAATAAATATGGTATTAGAGGACCAGCATTACAATGGGTATCTAGCTATTTGAAAGATAGGAAACAGTTTGTGCAAATAAATGATGTTAGATCTGACCTCCGTGATATCACTTGTGGAGTTCCTCAGGGCTCTGTGCTTGGACCAAAGTTATTTATTTTATATGTGAATGACTTGGTAAATGTGTCAGGACTTCTTAAATGTGTTCTTTTTGCCGATGACACCACATTTTTCTGTTCGGGTAAAGACATAAAACAGATTTTGGATATGATGAAAACAGAATTTATAAAAATACAAACTTGGTTTAAAATAAACAAATTATCTTTGAATTTAGATAAAACTAATTACATGATATTCAGTAACAAAAAGAGAATTGTTGACGATCCATTTGAAATTGAAGATGTTGTGATCTGTAAAGTGAGTGAAGTGAAGTTTCTGGGTGTCATCATTGATGACAAACTGACATGGAAACATCATGTAAATTCCATTAAAACAAAAATAGCTAGATCAATTGCAGTACTGTATAAAGTCAGGGATTTTTTAATTGATAAAGCTCTGTATATGTTGTATAACACAATCATTGTTCCACGTTTAATCTATTGTATTGAGGTTTGGGGAAAAGCGTGCAAAACAATTACAAAGCCTGTTTTTATTTTACAAAAGAGAGCTGTAAGAGTAATCACCAGAAAACATTTCAGTCACCCATCAAACACCTTGTTTCTTCAGCTAAATTTATTGAAATTCCAGGAATTGGTAGAATATAGTATTTTATCAGTTATGTATAGGGCTCATAATAACACATTACCTTTAAATATCCAAAGAAATTTTATAAAAAGACAAAGTGATTACAATCTCAAAGGGACAGAGATATTCATCAAACCACAATTCAGAACCAGCTTAAAGGGACGGTCTACCTCAATTCAGGGAGTTCGATTGTGGAATGCTCTGGAGAGTGATGTTAAAAATGCAAAATCAATGTATACATTTAAGAAAAAGGTCAAAAAGGACTTGCTCAAAAACTATATATGATGTAACTTAGTGTGTTTGTGTATTACACTTATGTTGACTGATGATGTAGCTTAGTGTGTTTGTGTATTACAGTTAGAAAAATTAAGTAGAGTTATTCATTTTGTGATGTAGTTTGTGTATTACAGTTAGAAAAATTAAATAGAATTATTCATTTTGTGATGTAGTTTGTGTATTACAGTTAGAAAAATTAAGTTGAATTATTCATTTTCTTATGTAGTTTGTGTATTACAGTTAGAAAAATTAAGTAGAATTATTCATTTTGTGATGTAGTTTGTGTATTACAGCTAGAAAAATTAAGTAGAATTATTCATTTTGTGATGTAGTTTGTGTATTACAGTTAGTAAAATTAAGTAGAATTATTCATTTTGTGATGTAGCTTGAAGGTTAACATTGGTTGGAGGGGCGGCCGTGGCACAGTGGGAATGGCAGTCGACCCCCGATCGGAAGGTTGGAGGTTCGAATCCCGCATCCGCCCACCATGTGTCGTTGTGTCCCTGGGCAAGACACTTAACCCCAAATTGCTCCCGGTAGGTCTGGATGGCGCCTTGCAAGGCAGGCTACCACTACCGGTGTATGAATGTCTGAATGAATGGGTGGATGGTTGGTATTGTAAAGCGCTTTGGGGCTCCTCACAGGGGGCTGGAAAGCGCTATATAAATAAGCTCCATTTACCATTTACCATTTACCATTAACAAACTGTGAAATAAGGGGCAGATATAATAAGATTTCATCTTCTTTCTGCTCCTTTCATTTTATCCTACTTGTATTCTTGTATCTGATGAAACTGTATTGTTCTTTTAAAATGAATGAATAAACATCAAATCAAATCAATCAATTCAGTAGGCGTGTCAGCAAATGACCAATCAGCGACCTCAATTTGTCCCGTAGGTAAACGCTCCGCCCTGCTGTTGCTCAAATGACCTCAAGAATTTGGAGCAAAAACGCGAGCATTAACGCGAGAACGAACGCAGAGCTATACAGTACTGTGAACTGCCTGTGCACAGCACGCGCCCGTAGAGCGGCGTTCGGCCGAATGCAAAGCTATACTGCGGCCTTCAGATTCAGCTGCAGGTTAGACTGGATCTACTCGCCCTCACAGTGGAGGCTCATCAGGCTCTTTGTCTGCCTGGCTCTCAGACAGATGTTTGGGTCACCTGCATGAAGGTGTGGATTGGACTGGAGCTGACCTGGAATCAGGTCTAAAGCTGCTGGAAGTGTTTAAAGTTGAACCCTGAGACCTCCTCCTCTGTTTAAAGTTGGTTTATCTCATGTGATGTAAACATCTTCCTTCACCCCCCCTCTCAAACCATATGTCCTCTCTGTCCAACATCTGGACCTGCTGGTCCTCAGCAGAATGTCCCTTATCCTTGAGGTGTAGGTGAACCACTGTGTCTGGTTCTGAAGAGCTGCTCTCTGGTGTTGATCCATCTTTAGTTTAGTTTCTTCAGTATGGAGGTCTGAACAGCAGACTCCACACTGCTCGTTTGGAGGTTCTGTCCTTGGGATGGGCCAGCCTCTGTCAGAGTCAGAGAGTACTTTATTAACATTGCACAAGTTTTTCATTTCATTTCATTTATTAATTTGTATAGCACCTTACACAACCACGGTGATGGTGACCAAAGTGCTTAACAAAAAACAGTGCAGTACTTAAAAAGACAACAGATTAAAAATCAAGAAAAACACAACATAATAGCAAAAATAAAACCAGAAATGTCACCACATATTTAATTACTAAAAGCCAGTTGGAATAAAAAGTCTTAAGCTTCGATTTAAAAGGGCCAAGTTCAGTAAACTGACGTAGCTCAAGCGGGAGTGTATTCCAGAATCGAGGTGCGGCCGCAGAAAAGGCACGGTCACCCCAATGTTTAATTTTTTTCCGTGGAACAGAGAGCAGGAGCTGGCTATCTGACCTCAGAGACCTGGAGCGGGCGGGGAAACTTAACAACTCTGTTACATAAGGAGGAGCGAGGCCATTCAGAGCTTTAAAAACAAATAATAAAAGTTTAAAATCTATTCTAAAACGGACAGTTTTCACCAGTACAGCGTGAATATGTACGCACAGTCATCCGGAAGGGGCGAGTGAGTGTGTGAAGCTGCTGCTTATCAGACCACATGAGACATCATATCACATTATGTTCTTCAGCGCGGCCTCTCCCATCCGTATCGGGATGAAGGTCAAAGGTGTGAAAACAAAGAAAGAGCCATGAGGGTCACAACGTTGGTATTAAAAAAAGATGTATCACATTTTGTCTTTCAAGACACCATATGAGACAGAAAAAACTATACCAGAAGCACATTTAAGACAATCACATTTTGCATTTTGAGATTGAGGCAGTGAGACTTCTGTCCATGAGACATTCCAGATAGCAAACAGTTCTGAGGTGAAACCAGCCGGCCTCCGATAACGCTCATAAAAAAGTTCTCCGGGGGGGGGGGGGTGTAGCGATAGTGCAGCTGTTTGCCTCAGAAAACACGTCTCAGGAGAAATTTGACATCCAGCCTTTTTCCAAGGCTGTTTAGGGTAAAGTCAGATAAGGATTACAAATATTTTTCACTTCAGGCAGACAGTATAATTCCTTCAGCCTTGAGTCTTGCTGGGCAACTCTGATATGGTCCAATTCTGGACTTTTTCCTCTGATCCAGCTGTGGCCCTTAGATGTTGACCACCAGCGTCCAGAGTCCCAATCCGAGCAGATGATCTGCGATCCTCAGATCGTGTTCACCCTCCGGATTAGCTCGTAAACAGCTGATTTCCGAGGTCACGGCACAGATCAGATCGGGCACAGATCAGATCGGGTGCTCCAGCATTAGGTTCTGCTGAAACTCTCTCATTTGCCGATAGGCCAGTGCTTCACAAAACGCCAAAAAAGCAAAGCGTCGCCATCGTAATCCAATTTAATCCAGATTCTTCACATTCCTTCAGAGCATACAGAGAGCGAGACGTCACCATTCCATCGAATCCATGGCGTATCTCTCGTTTCGTCTGCGGAGATGGGCGGGCTCCCCGTGCCTTGCCTTTTGTTGAAATATTTCAGTAGAGTTGAATACCCATACCACCCAATTCATCTTAATCTTCATTCGAGGTGCTTCATGAGAGCTGCAGACAAGACAAAAAGCAGCGGAAGCAGGGGGTGGGGGAGGACGGGGAGGAGAGGAGAAAAGGCGACTGCCTCCTTCAGAAGCCAGAACAGAAAGGTCAGAAGGTCCAGTTGGGTTTAAAATGTACTGGGATGTTGTGTTTGGAGTTTCTCAGATCCTCCAGCAACATCTGGGCTGATGTTTGCTCCTCTCTATTCTGCAGCATGTTTTTTGTATTTGTTTGCTGATTGAATGTCCAGTTAGGATCTCCACAGGTTTGGAGAACTTTTTTGATCTGGTTCTATTCCTTTTGTCTTTGTGAGGACATGCTCGGTCCGGTGGTTTAAAGTTCAGATGACAGAAAGTTTGTGTTCCAGTGGGAGGTGAGAATCCTACAGAAGGTTCTGGTCCACCAGTGTTGTTTTCGTTGACGAAATTCTGACGTAAATTTTTCGTCAACGCCCCTTTTTTTCATGACAATAACGAGACAGTAACTAAATAATCATTGCTCTTTANTTCGATTTAAAAGGGCCAAGTTCAGTAAACTGACGTAGCTCAAGCGGGAGTGTATTCCAGAATCGAGGTGCGGCCGCAGAAAAGGCACGGTCACCCCAATGTTTAATTTTTTTCCGTGGAACAGAGAGCAGGAGCTGGCTATCTGACCTCAGAGACCTGGAGCGGGCGGGGAAACTTAACAACTCTGTTACATAAGGAGGAGCGAGGCCATTCAGAGCTTTAAAAACAAATAATAAAAGTTTAAAATCTATTCTAAAACGGACAGTTTTCACCAGTACAGCGTGAATATGTACGCACAGTCATCCGGAAGGGGCGAGTGAGTGTGTGAAGCTGCTGCTTATCAGACCACATGAGACATCATATCACATTATGTTCTTCAGCGCGGCCTCTCCCATCCGTATCGGGATGAAGGTCAAAGGTGTGAAAACAAAGAGCCATGAGGGTCACAGCGTTGGTATTAAAAAAGATGTATCACATTTTGTCTTTCAAGACACCATATGAGACAGAAAAAACTATACCAGAAGCACATTTAAGACAATCACATTTTGCATTTTGAGATTGAGGCAGTGAGACTTCTGTCCATGAGACATTCCAGATAGCAAACAGTTCTGAGGTGAAACCAGCCGGCCTCCGATAACGCTCATAAAAAAGTTCTCCGGGGGGGGGGGGGGTAGCGATAGTGCAGCTGTTTGCCTCAGAAAACACGTCTCAGGAGAAATTTGACATCCAGCCTTTTTCCAAGGCTGTTTAGGGTAAAGTCAGATAAGGATTACAAATATTTTTCACTTCAGGCAGACAGTATAATTCCTTCAGCCTTGAGTCTTGCTGGGCAACTCTGATATGGTCCAATTCTGGACTTTTTCCTCTGATCCAGCTGTGGCCCTTAGATGTTGACCACCAGCGTCCAGAGTCCCAATCCGAGCAGATGATCTGCGATCCTCAGATCGTGTTCACCCTCCGGATTAGCTCGTAAACAGCTGATTTCCGAGGTCACGGCACAGATCAGATCGGGCACAGATCAGATCGGGTGCTCCAGCATTAGGTTCTGCTGAAACTCTCTCATTTGCCGATAGGCCAGTGCTTCACAAAACGCCAAAAAAGCAAAGCGTCGCCATCGTAATCCAATTTAATCCAGATTCTTCACATTCCTTCAGAGCATACAGAGAGCGAGACGTCACCATTCCATCGAATCCATGGCGTATCTCTCGTTTCGTCTGCAGAGATGGGCGGGCTCCCCGTGCCTTGCCTTTTGTTGAAATATTTCAGTAGAGTTGAATACCCATACCACCCAATTCATCTTAATCTTCATTCGAGGTGCTTCATGAGAGCTGCAGACAAGACAAAAAGCAGCGGAAGCAGGGGGTGGGGGAGGACGGGGAGGAGAGGAGAAAAGGCGACTGCCTCCTTCAGAAGCCAGAACAGAAAGGTCAGAAGGTCCAGTTGGGTTTAAAATGTACTGGGATGTTGTGTTTGGAGTTTCTCAGATCCTCCAGCAACATCTGGGCTGATGTTTGCTCCTCTCTGTTCTGCAGCATGTTTTTTGTATTTGTTTGCTGATTGAATGTCCAGTTAGGATCTCCACAGGTTTGGAGAACTTTTTTGATCTGGTTCTGTTCCTTCTGTCTTTGTGAGGACATGCTCGGTCCGGTGGTTTAAAGTTCAGATGACAGAAAGTTTGTGTTCCAGTGGGAGGTGAGAATCCTACAGAAGGTTCTGGTCCACATGAGCATGTTTCCTGTATGTTTTAATGTTGAGGCTTCTCTTGGCACAACCAGCTGTCTGTAGAAGCCGTTGTTAAATTGGAGGTAAGTTTTGGAAGGACAATGGTCCAGTAGGGGACAGATCTGGTCATTTTAAAGTTTTGTTGTTTATTTTCAAGTCTTTATATGGTCTTAGTCCTTCTTATTTGTCTGAACTGCTTCACCTTTACATGCCATCACATGCTCTTAGATCCTCTGACCAGATGCTTTTAACAGTCCTGAATACCTTTCATAAATTCAGAGGAGACAGAGTCTTTTCAGCAGGGACGTGCAGAGCCCTCTAAAGGGAGAGGTGTTTAAAAAAAAAGGGGTACATCTAACCGCATTTTAGGACAGAATATTAACAAAGTCACATAGCTTTCAGAGTTTAATAAACAATGATAAATTACAAAATTGAAAAACAAGGGCACAGTGCAACTTTTTAGTGTACTGTGATCTATAAAATTATGAAAATGGGACCTCTTCTATGGAGTTCAATTTGTTTCACAGTTATTCTATTTAAAAAAAAATATCCTCAATTACATAAAATAAGATTTTGATCAAGACATTTTGAGTTGTAAATGTTTTTAAACAAATAAAAATTTTGCTTAAAAAACTTTTTAAATTAAAATCACAAATTTTTGTCTCATGAAGTGAAAAAATTATTTGCAAAACAAACTTATTTGCGCATGTTAGAAAGCTTTGCTTGCTTTTCTAAGTTTTTGTTTGTCATTCAAAGTTTTGCTTGCATCACATGACGTCGTGGGCAGAGCCTAAAATAGCAAAAAAAGATTTCTGATGTGTGCAAATAAAATTTTATGTTTTGCAAATAACTTTTTAAGTTCACGAGAGAAAAATTAGTTATTTAATTTTTAAAAAGTTTTTTTAAACAAAAGTTTTTGTTTAAAAAAAAAAAGAAATTGTTACAATTCCAAAAGTTTTGATTACAATTTTATTTTACTTAACTGAGGTTAGTTTTTTTTTTCATTGAATAATTGTGAAACAAATTTAACTCCATACTCTGCGAACCAGACCCTAAACTTACTTAAAGTCTGGATAGAGTTTTTTCCCCTTCATTTGTACGCTTTTATTGGACAGGAGCAACTTGATTGGTTATTACATACATTATATCTATTATGGTAGTTCAGGGTGAGTTATTTTTAATTCTAAATGAATATTCTTGATGGACTTTTATTTAAGTGCTATTCTCCTTTAAGATACATTTACCTAACGCTAGAATAAATGCAGTGTACATTATGCAGCAAAGGAAGTTAGAAGATCGGACATATATCCATTATGGAGAGATGATAGGTTTTGGACAGGCAATGTACTCCCTATTGCATAAGCCAGTGATGTCAAAGTCAAATACACGGAGGGCCAAAAAACAAATTTGCTACAAGCCAAGAGACGGACTGGTTCAATGTTTATTATGGGTGATATAAGATTTTTTTTCTTCTTTCTGCACTATTTTCATTCAATGTTTTCTTTTTGATTAATTTGTTTTATTTTATCTCTTTTCAATGAAAGAATAAATTGATTAAATAAAATATTAAATAGCTTTACATCTGCTAAGTTCTTGGCATGAATCAGTACAGACATGTTCCTGATTTTAGTATTTTACATTGTTTTATAATGTAGCCGTTTATGTTTTTTTAACACAGTTTTCTTGTGATTTTTAATTAATATGCTTTTTTATGATTGTTGGCTGCAAGTATCAAGCTGCAAAATCCTTCATTTTCAGCTGTTGGTCATTAATTATGATGAAGTTTAACAACTTCTCGGTGAACATTTGAGCTCCGTGGCTTCAGCGGTGTGTTTTTATTGTTCAATCCGGAGCAGGCGTTCTAAATTCGGTCAGCCGCTTTCCGTCTGTCCCTCCTACAAGACGGTCACACAGCGGGTCTGACTGGACGCAGCTGGCTGCGGTCGGTCTCCCTGTTTCGGTTCAGCGGGAGTGGCGTCCCGCTGAAGCCCCGGAGCTCGAATGTCCAACATAAAACTAACTTGACCGCAGTTTAATGTGGCTCTATGGCTCTACAGACATTGCACGTTGCTGTCTTGCAGTGTTTAGTGTAAAATACTTCCATACAGCGGACCTGTTATACAATGAAAAGTTGGCTAGCTGTTAGCTGAAGTGCTACTCACTCAATCCACACATTGTAGCTGGCTGTAAACTGAAAGGGATTTCCTGAATGTGAGGCAGGTCTCATTACTCTGGGTTCATGAGACACGACTCCGGATCGGATTGGCCCCACCTCTACTACTACTGTTGCATTGTGGGGAATGTAGTGTTGGTACGTGACCGGAGGGCTTATTATGTTGTTTTTCTTGCAAAATACAAAAAATAATAATAATAATAATAAAATAAATAATTTTAGTACATGTTATTATGTGTCAGAGGAGGGCTTAGGAATAGGAAAAAAATTATTAATAATAATAATAATAATAATGAATTCAATTTATAATGCACTTTTCATTAATAAAAATCTCAAAGTGCTACAAAGTGTAACAAAGCAAAGATCAAAATAAAACAAGTGATAAAATCAAATAAAATCAATAATAATATCGACTAAGATCAAAAGATAAAATCATGTGGATGCAGATTAGGCTTGCTTAAAAAATAAATAAAATAAAACAAGTGATAAAATCAAGTAAAATCAATAATGATATCAGGTAAGATCAAAGATAAAATCATGTGGAGGCAGAATAGGCTTGCTTAAAAAGAAAAGTCTTTATGCTGCTTTTAAAGTCAACCAGTGACTGTGGAGCTCTCAGGTCGTCAGGGAGGGAGTTCCACAGGCGGGGGGCAGCCACACAGAATGCTCGGTCTCCCATGGTCCTCAATTTGGTCCGAGGAATATGAAGGAAATTACTGTTCTGTGATCGTAGAGACCGGGTGGATGAATATGGTGCAAGAATGTCCTTTAGATAGTCAGGTGAAGTGCCGTGCAAGCATTGATGGGTAATGAGAGCAGTTTTGTACTGAATTCTGTAGGTGACAGGAAGCCAATGGAGGTTATGGAGAATGGGTGTAATATGTTCAAATTTACGAACTCTCAACAGAATCCTTGCTGCACTGTTTTGAATGTATTGAAGTTTCTGAAGGTTTTTGCCAGGGATACCAATAAACAGGGAGTTGCAGTAGTCGAGCCTGGAGGAGACAAAGGCATGGACGAGTTTCTCAGCATCAGGAAAAGTCAGAGATGGGCGAAGTCTGGAGATGTTTCGAAGATGGAAGAAGCAGGTTTTAAACAGATGCTTAATGTGATTTTCAAATGTAAGATGAGAGTCCATTTTTATTCCAAGATTTGTAACAGAGGTGGAGAGGGGGATGTCTTGACCAGAGAAGGAGATTGCTGTTAAAGTTGATGTTTGTATCTGGTGAGGGGTGCCAATCATTATGGCCTCAGTCTTAGAGCAGTTTAATTGAAGAAAGTTCTGATTCATCCATGCCCTTATTTCCTCCAGGCAGGTAGAGAGGGCAGTGAGTGAAGATGAAGATGGGGATGATGAGGATGCTCCAGTCCTGATGTAAAGCTGTGTATCGTCGGCATAGCAGTGAAAAGAAATGTTGAACTGATTAATAATTTGACCTAAAGGCAGCATGTAAAGGGAAAACAGCAGGGGCCCCAGAGGGACACCACAAGGAGACACCGACTGTCTGGGAAGTGGCATTGCCAAGACTTATGCTGGATCCCCACCGCACGCATCTCGCGCAGCCGAAACAGCCACTTTACATTGAAAGTCTATGGGGACGCGCATCTTGGAGCAGCGGGTCGTGTCGCGGCGCATCTACAGCATACAAGCAGCGCGAAAGTGAGCAGCAGCTGTTTCCTACTCCCGCGTCGCATCCGAGCAGCGACTGTGGAAGCACGGAATGCCGTGCTTCTACAGCTCGCTTCAGCTCGCTGCTCAGCAGCAAACAATCAGGACCAATCAGGAGAGACTCTGCCATGTGATCACGCAACGACGACGGGACGGAAGTAGGTGGGCACCGCGCGAAACGTTGAACAGACGAAAAAAATCCTGCGGTAAACATGGAGGAGAAACTTACAGCAGGTCGTCAAACTGGGCGCGGGTGACACGGAAGTACCGCTGAAAGCGCTCCTCGTCTGCGCGCAGCTCCTGGATCAGATGGTGAAATTCACCGAATTCATGACGCCTCTCTAATGTGGGGTGAATCCAGAATCGTCGTTGTGCACGGCGTCTGCGTGTTGCTGCTTTGTAGATTAAGTACAACAAGGCAATTCTTCGTATTGCGTCCGCCATTTTTCTGAGACCGGAAATAAACAAACACCACCGGAAGAGGACCAACACGCTCCTCCTCCCACTGCAGACGCGTTAGATGAGGACAGTCATCTGTTGACAAGCAGCCAGTACAGTGCGTTTGGAGATTTTTGGAAGCGCGATATGCTTTAGGTGAGGATGAGGCATAACACATTCCAGCCTATCGGGGAGGAAAGATTTGAACCAGTCCAGGACAGTGTCACAGAGACCGACCTCCACATGAAGACGGTGGAGGAGGATATTATGGTCCACAGTGTCGAAAGCTGCAGTGAGGTCAAGGAGGACAAGGATGGAGGGAGAACCAGTGTCAGCAGCCATGAGGACATCATTTGTAACTCTCAGCAATGCCGTCTCAGTACTGTGAGCTGCACGGAAGCCAGACTGGAACTTCTCATACAGAGAGTGTTGTTGTAGGTGGTCCTGCAGCTGAGCAGCAACTGCTTTTTCCAGCACTTTAGACAGAAACGGGAGTTTGTAGGTGGTCCTGCAGCTGAGCAGCAACTGCTTTTTCCAGCACTTTAGACAGAAATGGGAGGTGGGAAATTGGGCGGTAATTAGAAAAAATGTCGGGATCCAAATTAGATTTTTTCAGAAGAGGCTTAATGATGGCAGTTTTTAGAGGCAGTGGAACATGACCAGATTGTAGAGACTGATTTATTATTTGTGTGATTAATGGGCTAATTGCAGAGTGATTGGATTTTATGAGAGACGAGGGGAAGGGATCCAGGGCGCAGGATGAAGGCTTCATTTTCTTGATGATGGACTCCACCTCACTCTGAACAACTTCATCAAAGCTGCTCAGGGACCCAGGATGCAGACGGGTAGATGGTAAACGAAGATCAGGGAGGTTGTGGAGCTGAGATCTGATAGTGTCAACTTTGTTTTTAAATGATGAAAGGAACAGGTTGCATTTTTGAACAGATTCCTCAGGAGTTTGTTTAATGGGATTAAGCGATGAGTTATTGTGGAGAAGAGCTTACCATACCATACCATACCATTTTATTTATAAAGCACTTTAAACAGGAACAAGTCCACCAAAGTGCTGGACAAACAAACACGCAACAGGCAACACAGACAATGAAGTACAACACGAAAAACATAAAAACATTGCAGATCATAAATCAAACGATCCAATACAAATCAGCTGGCATTGAAAGCGATGGAGTAGTAGTGAGTTTTTAACCGGGATTTGAAAACCGAGAGGGAGGGGGCCTGTTTGATGAGCAGCGGTAACTCGTTCCAGAGTCTTGGGCCTGCTACAGAGAACGCCCTGTCACCCCTGCGCTTAAGGCGAGTTTCTGGAACTATTAAGAGTACCTGATCCTCTGACCTCAAAGCACGTGGAGGGACATATGGGTGTATCAGATCCGAGAGATAGGCGGGGGCGAGACTGTTCAGCGATTTGTAGACATACATGAGAATTTTGAATTGGATTCGAAGATGAACCGGTAGCCAGTGAAGGGAGGCCAAGACTGGTGTAATGTGCTCTCTTTTGCGTGTGCTGGTTAAAAATCGGGCAGCTGCGTTCTGAACCAGTTGTAATCGTGCAATGGTGGCTTGACTGA
>JBBPBX010003874.1:26498-61138 GCA_038048925.1 Garcialebias charrua | reverse complement strand
CATAATGTTGGCGTCATGTGCTTGTGTGCGAGATTACAGAAATGTGTTGGGAATTTTTTTGTCTCCAAACCCTATGTGTCATTTTTCACCACTTTTATTGTCTGTCCAACAGATCTCACTTCTAAATGAGTCTTCGAGTATTCAACAATAGTAGGTTTTCAACAATATTAATTCAACCTTTATTTAAACAGATAAGTCACATTGAGCCATATGTGATACAGTAATTAGTCCATATTGTTTCTTACAGCCAAGTTAATGATGACTTCATTTCTAATAAATAAATAAATATTACTTCTAGCGTTTTGGTGTTAAATGGTCAAATAAGTTAAAAGTTTCCTTCAGAGTGCTCATGAATTTTCTTTGTAGCGTGGTAACTGTTATCACAACATATATTTTTTAAAAATCCTGAAATGTTGCTTTTAATCTGTGAGGATTGTGTTCCCTTGTGTGTGTTTCCATCTTGTGTTCATTCTTGCTCCTCAGTAATTCTCCCTCATGTAATCAGCTCTTACCTGTTGGCTTTCAGGTGTTGTCATTTGTCTATCATTAACGTCTGTATTTAAGTCTGTATTTCTGGTTCCTCATTGTTTGAGCATTTCCCTGCCTACCTCTGTGTTCTGTCTTCCCTCTGTGTTCCAAGTGTCATGCAAGTTTGCTGCCCCATCTGCCTTTTGTTTTTGTTAATAAGTTCTCTTTTTGTAAATCTCATAGTCTCCATCGTCTACCTGCACTTTGGGTTCGACACTAACCACCAGATTGTGACATGATCATGTTGAAGTTGGGGTGACATCTCACTGGGTTGCAACTTTCGGAGACTAGTTAGCAACACAAAACTGTTAAAAAGTTGTACAAAAATAGTCAGAGTCAGAGAATCTTTATTGTCATTTGCACCGCATGTGGTACATGTGATGAAACGAGATTATGTACACATGGTCCCAGTTACATCCAATTTATCCTGTATTCTTCCTGAACAATTCCTGTACAATTTCTCCTGTATTCTTCCTGAAATCTGTTTGCAACCAAGTGAGATGTAAGACTTATGGATTAGTTTTGCGTTGCCAATTTAAAAAAAAATCCAAACTTATGTGTGTGCATCTTGCAAAACCATGTTCTAGGCCATGCACATTATTTTGTTGCCCACATCCATGCACTGACAATCTCAGCTAACATGGTACCAACATTAGCTGCCGCCCAAATGTTAATGTTTTAAGTTACTACTGGAGAACTCCTTTTGTAATGAAGATAAGCATATTTTGACCAGTTTTATAGCTTTACTTATTTATCATTTATGTGATTAAACTTAGACTTTTGGACTGTATCCTCAGATGTTTTGATGAGAGCTTACAGGCTTTTAGACTTACTAACTTTAGAAGGATTCAAGAAGGTTATGAAGTGCTTGTGACAAATCTGACTTTTGTGAATAAAAATCATCTCACAAACTTCAACATGTTCAAATTTTAAGCAACAAGACCAGAAAATGCAGAATTCCCCACAAAGGCTTTGAGACATTTTGGACATGTCCTCACAAATGCTGTTCGCCAACCGCTAGCCGTCATCAGTCTCTTATAAAAGCTCCTAACATAACCCTAAGAAGCCATCCAGACAAGAACATTTGCCACTTGTAAACTATATATGTTTAGACTTCTGCAGTTATTTATTTTATTAATTTTGGGAGGCAGTTGAGTTATTTTCTTTGAAAATAAACCTCTTTCTTGCCAGATAGTTGATAGTTCAAATATTGGTAGTTGCTAATGAGATCACTACATTTTGTCTGCTGGTGTGCTCTTTGACTCCTGAGTTTTTACCAACTTCATGCTGATTAGTACAAAAGTATGGCTAGAGTTTATTTCCAGAAAAAGCTTTGACAAAGTGGTACAATTTCTTAACTGCTATTAACTTTGTTTAGTTTGTGAATATACACTGTTTTCTCTCCTTCTATGCAACTTACAGCAGATCATTAAAATCCATTTTGAAGCCTCGGTACAGCTGGAACACATTATTGGTGTCACCATTTACAGAACATTATCTCTCAGCAGTGTGGCTCATTATCTTTATAGTTATAGTTCTTAATGTGGATGGCCTCTAACCCAAAGAGGCAAACTTCCAAAACGGTACCGAGGGCGCCATGTGCTCTTCTAAAACGTGTAACCCACATAACAGGGGGAAAAAATGTTTTCAAAATGTCATTGGAATGTCCTCAGACTTGATAGCTGAGTCTCAACAGACGCCAAGTTTGACGTGAATCAGACAAACAGTTGTCAAGGTAGATGAACAGCCAGACAAGAGATTTTATTTATTTATTTTGGGGACATTGATGGGAACTCTAAAACCTTTAACATGTTCCAAAATACTTGTTTTTCTGTAGCTTATTTTACTTGACGTTGACATCCTGAATAACTGTACTTCTGTGAAGTCGGGCTAAATTTAAAGTAGCGTATGTCATGTCGATGTGTTCACAATGGACAAGTGCGGAAGGCCAACTGTGTCGCCGAAGGATCCGTCTGTGGCGCCACTGACACGGCTCCAACTGAGAAACAATCACCACACGAAACGCCAATATCTAATTTCCTACAGTTTGACGAAAAATAGCAATGTACTTTTCAACTGACTCATTATCTTTGACTCAGAAATGTTTCAGCTGCAATTGCACCGTCATCATCTTTGCCATTTGAAAACGACTGAATCAATATGCATCCGCCGCAGTATAGAGTAGCCTCGACTCTAGTTTTGGCATAAATTTCAGACTTGGATTGTTAAACTTTAACTACATCTTGTTTATGATAAAGGTGGTGTTCATCTCTTCTTTTTCAAGTTAGCGCTTTGGCCTCAAAAGCACAACACAAGGCAGCTTTCCACTCCACCCAGAATAGAAAACACTTTTTTTTTTTTTTTACATCCCACACAGAGTGGGCCCTACATCACACCATCTCCTGTGTTGGTTGCTTTGTTAGTTCTTTTTCTGAACGCCGCACACCACACACAAACACACCTGTCTTCAGCTGCATGTTGAGGTAGTTTATCAACAGAAACCTCTGAGTAGCGTCCTCCCCAAGGGAAGTCAATCAAAGCCTCCCAGTGTTGAGCCTAGACGATCAGTTTCCAACATTCCTGGTCCAGCTGCTCAAAGGATGATCAATGCGACTGAAAACAGAAAACTGTCCCTTCTATTGGGGAGCGGGGGTGCAAATGAAAAACACACTGAATTGATGACTTTGTAAATAGATGCCGGGGTAGACTTTGCGACACCCGTGGTTTCAACCTGTTCCCCGTCGCCCTCATCACAAACAAATTAGCAATTCAAAGCGTGGCCCTGGGGTTGCAGAGTGTTTATGTGGATGCCTCGTGCGATGAAAGCTCACATTTGTTTCTCGCCGCTGACCTGTCAGTCATTCGGTTGTTAAAGCTGAAAGCAACAACCGATTTGAACCTGAAATAGTTGGGCCGATGTTAGCCGTGATCAAGGAGGGGGAGAACTAGAAGAAATGAAAGAGTAAAGGGGTAATGTTTGCCAATCCCATCCACTCCCCCCCAAATCATCCCTTCACAGTCAGACAAAGCAGGCATTATATCATCAAGGCTTTTGGGGAGAACCGCCCTTCAAACGCAGTTAGCTGGCGCGCTTTCACAGCAGAATATATTGTGGGAGACTGGCTCCCTGTATTTAAGCTGTGTTCTATTGGATCAATATACCTGATTAGCACTTTGAAAGCTGTCTAAAGTGCTTGTCAAAAATGTAGATTCTATTTTCCAACGGGAGGATCAACTAGCAGGGGTCTGCAACCTTTACGATCAAAAGAGCCCTTTCTGCCCTTTTGTTCACTAAATTAAACGTGTCAAGAGCCGCAATACCTGCTACAACTGGTGGCCCGTGGGCCATTTTAAGTTTGCTAGAGGGGCTTTTCTGGCCAGTAGGTGTGAAATTATAAAACTAAAAAACATCTTTTTTTTTTTTTCCATTTATAGATGGCCTCCCTTCACACCTTATAGCCATCCTCTCACTCCAATATGTATTTTTTTAATAGAGAGAAAGAAAGAAAAGAGAAAGTGAGACAACAAAACAACAATTATCCACAAAAAGAGCACAAGGCAAACACACCAAACCTCCGTCCACAATCCTGCAAAGCACATGACAGAACACAGCAACAAAACATACAAGCATAAAGACTGATAATATTCATGACCTTGCAGTAGATTTCTATAAATACACATACCCATACCTACAAATATATATACAATATACATACATATATATTTATATTCATTTATATACCCATCTACATACATCTACATATACATCCCTGCATCCATTTGTGTGTGGTTGTGAGCATGCATAAGTGAATAAGGTTCCTCCAATAGAACATTTAGTAGCGACTGTGAAGCATCAGAGACCCGTCCCCCCAAAGCCCGAGACAGACGAAGGGGCGATCAAAGCCCAAGACCCCAGGAAGGACCCCGAGCCCAGAGTCCCCAGGACCACCCGAACAGGACGAGCCACTCGTCCACTCCCCAGATCCGACCAAGTGGAAGAACCGGACGAACCCCACCAGGGACCACACACAATGACCCCCCGGGGTCAACAGCGACAATACACAGGCCCCCGCCGGAGCCCGCTGCACCGACGTAGCCCCAGGGCCGGTCACCGAGGCTCGGGCACCGGGGACGCCCATCCCTCAGGTCCAGACCCGACAGGACCAGAGGACCCGAGCCCCACCAGGCAGCCACCAGGCCGAGCTGACAAACGCCCAAGCGCCCAACCCCAGATAGTGAGGGCCCCAAGCACGCCCGTAGGCAGAGGAACACCCACCAGGGGGCCACGTGGCAGGAGCGCGACACTAGGTAGCCTTAAAATTTATTAATATTTTTACATTTTGAGACAAAAGAAAATATTGGATTCCATCCATTTTCCATTCATCTGTCCAACGTCTTATGTTGTCTTGTATTTTGCAAAAAAAAAATAAAAATAAAACAGTGAACTGTGCAGACAAATGTGCTTTTTATAAAATTGTGGAGTACCTTATTTTTTGGACTATAAGGCGCATTTAAAATCCTTTAATTTTCTCAAAAATTGACAGTGAGCCTTATAATCCAGTGAGTCTTCTGTAGTAATTCTGGTTGTGCTTACTGACCTCAAACCAATTGTATATGGTTATTATGAATGAGTTGGATAAAGTTTGACTTATCTGACTGTTTTGTTTTGATAATGCACCTTATAATCAGTTGCACCTTATGTATAACAGACCCCTTAATTAATATTGAGCCTTGTAATATGGTGCACCTTACAGTCCAAAAAATATGGTAGATGTGTATCCTACTTTGAAGAATCAAGTTAAAGTGAGTATGATTTACTTTGTAAATTAGTACTAGTATCCACATTTGCAAAGGAGTTGACAGGAAAACTGTTAAACTAGTCATTTTTTGTGGGTACAACATCCTATAAAATCCAGTTTTATGATAGTTTTGGTCAAAGCGTGAAAGAGCCACTGCAGAGGGACCAAAGAGCCGCATGTGGCTCCAGAGCCTCAGGTTGCAGACCCTTGAACTAGCCGTTTGAAGCAGCGCTATCTCACTTGAACTGCAGCAATCCTGCACAATAAACTTAGAGATTTGCAGCGTGGAAACCGGCTAAGATATATTTCACAATATAAATAATATTTAATGCTGTACATCCAAGTCATTCGTGGACAAACAGCAGGTGGTAAATGATATTCAGTGTGAAGACCGTTTGTGGGTTGATGAGGGGGAAACAACACCTTGTGTTATGTACTAGATTATTTTAATCAAGTCTATGCTCTCTGCCTTCAGTCTTGCAGTTTTTTGCGTAATGCATGCTGGCAAACAGTTTCAGTTTGAATGAAGGGTTGTAGCTTATGGAACAGATGGCTATTTTAAGCTTTTACTTTGGTAAAAAGATTTTGTTACAGGTAAGAATACTTTACAGCACTTCTCGCTGGTTCTCAGTCATCCAGGTCATGGTAAACTCAAAAAAAGTTAAAGACAAAAAACAAACTGGACTTTATTTTGTAACAGAAGACGTTTAGCTTCTCGTTCAATGAGATTTCTCAAAGAACAGAGGGTGTGGGGTTCGAGTTATAAAGCTGAGCTAAGCTAGATGCACATGCAGATTGCCCTTTCAATCCTCACAATACAGATTTGTTTAGGTCTTTAACTTTTTTTTTTTTCAAGCCCTTTAGTTTCTTTGAAAACACTTTTCATTTTGGCAAGTCTGTGCACAAAACGATGGCAGTGTGGGATCCAGGACTTCTTTGGTCAGAGCCTCTTTAAAAAGTAAAAGATAAAGTGCAGCACATGTTTAGTTGGCATTAGGTGGTAAAACTTTACAAAGAACTGCTGGATTAGTTCTCTGTGTAGCCTCATGCCGTCTTTGTGTTTGTTCAGAATCGCTGCATCAAGGTTTTGCCAAAAATCATTTCATAAGAATTTTTTTTTCCACCAACGAATAAAAATAAATTAAAAAAAGTAATTTTTATTTGTCTATGTTATGATCAGTGTTCTTGATAGTCTTTTGTACTTTATCAGTTTTCTTTTTGTATTCTATGTTAACTTTTGTATTTGTGATATTTTCTGCTCAGTTTCCCTGTGTCATATTTCATGTCATCCTCAGTCCTCTGTGTTTTTTCAGCCTGCTACGCCCACTTCACATGTCCCCATTAGTCTCAGCTGCAGCCAATCTCCCACTTATCCTTAGTCCTTATATTCAGGTTAATTTCCTTCTCTGCTTCAGATGTGCATTACTGGCATTAAACCAGTTTGTTTCGCCCCTGTGTTTCCTTCCAGGTGTTTTGTTATAGAAGCTGCTTTTTTTTCATTCAACCTTCATTTATACAGGTTAGTCTCATTGAGTCTCGTGGGCTCATTTACAAGATAGACCTGATGTTAACAAAGAATAATGACAACAATAGACAAGCTTAAAAAATTTGGGGAAAATAGATGAAAGAAATGTATACTTAAAAAAGTGAAATTAAAAACAACTAGGTTGTAAAAGCGGTGTAGAAAACTAAAAACCGGAACATGTCGGTGTTGGTTTTTGCCATGAACTTAACAGATGTTTGAAGCCACTTGGAGAGGTCAAGGTCGAGAGCTTCAGATCTTTTTTTGCAAGATGTTCCAGGAAATGGGAGCGGAGTAGGAAAAGGCCCTTTTGCCTACTTCAGTCCTCACTGAGGGAACACTGCATGTACCGGTAATAGTGTCCCGAGTGTGCACGCTGTAGTTGCATACGCACTGTGACATGTAGCAGACCAAGAAATGATTTAAAGATGAAAATGTACCAGTGCTGTGTCAGTCGTGACCTTCATTTAATTTTTTTTTATTTATTTATTGGGAGCTTTAAACTCTGTGTAGTGAGTATGTTGACAAATCTGACACAAGAGTAAACATTTGAATTTACTCCTAAACTTAACTCTGTATTTGTAAAACTGACTGAGTTAAAGCTATTTTGGTGAATTAGCTGTAGAGTTTATCTTGACTCAAGCTGCCTCTAAAAAGTCAATGATAGTAGATGTACATCCAATACATACTTTGAGAGTTTCAATAAAATACATCCAGCAGTTTACATGATATTTTGCTAACAAACAGGGTTGACTCCAACGTAATACTGAAGTTTTAGTCAAAAAATTTACACAGTCATGAGCACTTGGAGCATGTGTTGTGGATGATGCTCAGCTACAACCACACCAGACTTTAGCACAAGAATAATTGAATTACAGCCAATTAGGTTGGCTCCAAATGTTAATCTGTTGAACATTTACATTTAATGACTTCAAAAATTTTGTCCATGAGATGTTTTGGTGAAAGACGGACACAGATGTAACAAAATTCCCATTGTTTGCCTTTACCTTTGCTGGACTAGCAATGAAATAAGTATTTAGTCTGCTAGGTGCAAGAGAAATACACCATATGCATTTGCAAATACAGTAATGGAAATGTAATATGAGAGGAAAAAGTTTTTTGTGAACCACAAGGTCACATTGTTTAGCATGTTAATACAGCATGTTTCATCTTGTCTTGTCTATGGATCACCGCCTCTGTTGGGCTCTTTTCTTTTTCCGTTTCAAAGCTAGCGTTCCTCTGGCTGCAGGTGACCTGAGTCCCCTGCTCGACATGTGACTGGTTCTGATGCTGACAGCACAGCTGGATCAGCTCTCACTCTGCAGGCTCGAACTGCACCGCATGCCTTGGAGTTTATATTAGTGCTGAAAGCATGATGTGCTTTCCATGTAATAATGAGAGTGTTATTAGTGCCAACACAGTGGTTTGTGGTTCAACATGACAAAAACAAATAAGGACACATGTCCCTTTTTATTGTGCATAAAGATCTGCACCTGTTTTACAACATTTTTATGGAAAATGTGACTGAATTTAATAATCTAGTTAAAATTACAGTTCAGACAATGAGAGAACTGGAGACTGCAAGAGTACATACTATGTGCCTGTATGTATATGTGTGTGTGTATATGTGTGTGTGTGTGTGTGTGTGTGTGTGTGTGTGTGTGTGTGTGTGTGTGTGTATATATGTGTGTGTATATATATATAGATGGATGGATAAGATAGATAAGATGGATAAGATAGATAAGATTAGATATATAAGATAGATAATTGTTATTTATTTATTTACCTGTACAGTATTATATATAAAAACAAGTACTGATTCCAGGTTATGAGGGGAATATTTCTCACAAAAAATAAAATTAAATAACACATTTAAATGCCTTGCATTCCTTGAAAGAACTTATATCATCTTAACAACTTTAATGACAGTTTTAGACTAAGATCATTTTACATCACAAAGGCTCTAAGTTTCAGATTTTTTGAATCTTCAAAACATAAAATGTAAAAAATAAATAAATATCAAAAGTTATCTAAGATGCATGTTCATCTTCTTTGGGAATGACTCTCAGCTACTGCCACAACAAAGTTTCGCTCAGTATCTGTATACAACTGACTTAGTTATAGCCTTTGTTATGCTAAAGTCAATTAGCTGTGGTGGTCATATTGAATTGAGCCAACTTCAAAAATCAACTGAACATCCAATGAGTACTTTACAGGTGTTTCATTAAAATGTGCATTATGGTTCACATGATATTTTTACTAATAAACTATCAAATCCAAGTTATTTTTTTATAACCCAGAGTATGCAAACTGACCGAGTCCAACACATTCCGGTAGGTTAAAAAAAAAAAACAAGAAAAATTATATACAATTTGTTTTAAAGTTGTATTTACACAGGGGATGATCTGCAATGAAGGGGACAAAGTTGAGGATGGAAATCTGTGGAACAAATGTATCTCATCTTGGATGCTCTTGAAGCAGAGAGCATCTTGGAGAGGAGGATGGAGATCCATAGAGAGGTAATACAGGTCAGGACTTAAATGAAAAAATTGAGAAAAAAAAAACTACACAAGAAGAACAGGTTAGTACTTCCAAGGACTGAATTTCTTGCAGCAGGGGCTGTCACAAAGTTACACAAAAGTCTTCAAGGATCCAGCGTCAAACTGCTGGTCCACAGGAGCTTATGAGCGACAGTTCACCATCAGGACCGGATCAGGAACCGGTGTGAGAAACTGTCTCCGCTCTACCACTCAGGAGCAGCAAGAGCCAGGATAAACCGCAGCAAAACCCAGAATCTCCACACGGACCAAGGTTCAAGGTTCTTTATTGTCATTTGCATCACATGTGGTACATAAGGTAGGCCAAAACTGTGTACTCAAGGTCCCTGTTACACCCAAAAAGTAGCAAAAATATATGAAAAAGAATCAGTATACGAGGATCTAAGATATACGCTAAACAATAACCGTGTAATATAATACGGCATATTAAACAGTAGCCTGAACATGAGTCTTTTGTGAGCAGATGAGTATGAATACAGCAGCTTAAAGGGAAGAAGCATGGATAATCAGCAGCACATAGGCAATTACATTTAATTAATTTAATGATTAATACAATGTTTCAATTGAAAATGACACGTATTCCCAACAGTCGGTTAACCTTGATGTTGGTTCAAATAAGAAAATAACAATATGAAAACAACAAAAGGCTGTTTGATTGTCTGAAATGTCACATGTAAGGTGTTTAATTTGTAATGAAAGTACTTGTGTGTGTGTGTCTGTTGGGAGGCTTGAGAGGAGGGTGGTCGCTTGTACCTTACTGTGCATCGAGCTGGGGATTGAGACATCCTTCATTATAGCAGATCAGATTGATTTCCAGCCCACCTGATGAGTGAGGTGACGTGAAATAAGGCAAATGAGCTTGCCAGCAGCCTTTTCCTTCCTGGCGTTTATGTGGAGCACTGCAGCATTTTCTGGCACGTTAGCACCACTTGTTTCCAGAAGAATTCAACCATCTGCAGGGTCCTGCCATGTTTAAGCGATGGCGTTTGATTTCATGATTTACAGCACCGCTCCAAAGTGTTGCGAGGGGTAATTGCTCATCGTGCCTTTTAATCTGAATTAACATCATTTTCAATCTATATACTGTATTTTTGTCTGCTCTGTGCTGCCTGGAAAGACTTGAACTGAAAATGAAAAAGTGTGTGAATAAAATGTCCTGGCATGTTGCACTCTATCACAACACTTTCTTTTTTTTTTAAATTGTTTACACCAAGTAGGTAAAAAATGGCACCCTGCTCGGAACCGTTATTCTTCCGTTAATCATTTTGTATGTTATTTATTGTCATAAATAAATGGCACAAGGAAAAATGCTTAAAAATGCCTCAAAATGAGCCTAAAGTGGCAGGCTATTTTGGCGCTGATAATTTAAAATTTAAGAATGAATTTCAGACTGTCAAACTGTGAGGAGTGGTGTTGAACTCCTCCAGGGCTGCCCCTTGTATCTTAACCCTAAACCTCTGAGACGAGAATCAGCTTCTCCTGTCTGAGGCCCTGCAGGTTGGGGGTGAGTTTCTGCCTCAAGCGGAGAAGCTCAGGGAGTCTTGTTGGAGCTGGAGAGTTGTTGGGGTCTTTGTTTGGTTCAGTGTTTTTCAACCTTTTTTGAGCCAAGGCACAGTGTTTTCATTGAAAAAATCACGAGGCACACCACCAACCAAAATTGTAAACAAAGATACTCTGTATCCGCCTATATTAAATATATAGTCATTCTTATCAAAGTGTCTTGAATAGGAATGAAATAAACACAAAAATGTATTTTTTATCATATTTTATATTTCTTATTTCAAATTGCACTAAACATGTCTTCAAAAATACACCCGAACAGTGCCACAACAATGTGGTCTTAAATTTAAAGAGGTTGTAGAAAACTTCAAAGTGTTTTACAAACTAATTCTGTCCACAAGCATTCTGTTAGCCATTCTCTACATTTTACTCACTTAGTGTGAAACCTGTGCATGTTTGGATGAACACAAAGCTGATATTCTGGCAGGAATTGAAGAAAGACTCACACAAAGCTCTTCCTCAACAGCTCTCAGTCTCTCTCTGTTTTTAGTTTTTTGCTAGCTAGATGCAATGCTGTCACCGCTACATTACACATCCATGCATCACTATCTTGTTTTAATGTGCAATGCTATGTTCCATACTTCCATCTATCTAGTGATAAGTAAATTACATTATTATGCCGCTAGACACTACTACAGCACAGACACTCGAAAATGGCATATTTTTTGCAGATAATTAATTCGTTTTCAAAAAATCTTTTTAGACTAGTTAAGTGAAATTGGATAATTTCCACGGCACACCTGACGATCACTCGAGGCACACTAGTGTGCCACGGAACAGTGGTTGAAAAACACTGGTTTGGTTGACTCACATGAGAAACGGTTTAGACACGTTTTTGAAGATTTAAATCCGAGGAGAAATAGCAGCATCAGGCCTAATGCTCCATTGTAAGTTTTAATAAATTTAAGAAGATGAATGGACAGGGGGTAGCAAGAGAGAAAAACACATAAGACCCCGACACACACACCCCCCGCCCTCAGATGTGCTGTTGATGTGTGTTGTTGTAAAGTGCAATTAAAAAAAAGGAAAGAAGAATGAGCAGAGGCTGGCATTATGCCAGTTCCCTTATCAGTCAGTCACTCGGTGCAACACTATTGCTATGGGAAATTGAGCCCCGCGCGGTTACCTGAAGGAATACATTCACGCCTTTACGGCACGGGGCATCAGCGTCACCCCAGAGGCCCCGCCCTCTGGGTACTTAGATGCGGACGCCCATCCAAACGGTCTCTTTTTGCCCTTCACCTCGCTTAAACCTGAAACTTTGTGGGACTTCTCTGTTGTCACATCGCTCGAGCAGAGGTGAGCTCGCTCCCTTCGCTGAGTGTACAGAGAAATTTCCTGCGTATTGCTGGGCTGGCGAGAGCTAGTCCAGTGTTTTTTCTCCTAACCTCGAAGCTTCTCTCTTCGCAGCTGCTTCGCTTGATGGCGCTAACTGCACCACACCGCTACCCTGCTAATGAGTAGCAGGCTAGTCAGCGAAAACGACGCGATGAGGGAGACGTCTCCGGACAACGTTAGCACTACTAACGAGCTCGACTCTTCTCAGCCATGGCTCCTGAGAAGGTAAAGTGAAAACCCAAAATTCTAAGAAGACCAACAGGCCAGCGAGCCCCAGCTCCCGTGCCTTTTCTTTTCTGCTGTTCTGCCACTCGGTTAGCGGACGCTAACTGCACAACACGCTACCTGCTAAGCTAACGAGGCTAACAGGTTAGCAGCCACGAGCAGCTCAGCGAGAGGACTTCTTCGGACGAGGAACTCCGGCATGCCAGCGAGCTCCGGCTCCCGAACCTGCTTCAGTGGATCTGGCTACCCCCTTTCAGCAACGGACACCCATAAGGCCTGTCCGGCTGGCTCAGGGATGTCACACGCGAAGACACTCAACGCTTTTCTCGCGGATGACCCCGGAGAAAGGAGAGTGGAAATCAAGTAACCCCGCTGCTAACTGGCCAGCTCCCACGGTTAGCACGGCAAACCGGGAGCACCCATGACAACACGGGGCGGACGATCAGCGCTGCTAACACGATTAGCGTGGCTACGAGCGGACAACGAAGGACTCCATCGTGAGGTATGTGAAAATGCTTGGTCTAGCTTGCTAGCTAACCTTCTCATGTTTTGCCTGTTTCGCTATCCTGTGTGGCCGAATCGACGGTAGAGTTCATCGCATAACTAAGTTTATTTACAGATGCTACGCCGCTCGAGGGCCCGTTTAGCACCGCTAGCGGGCTCATGAGTACCTCCACGTCTAGCCCCGGCTAACAAGGAGGCTCTCTGACCAGCACAGTCCAGGAGGAGGAATTTCAGGTTACCTGTCCAGCTACGCTAACTGGTAGTTTTCCTATGCCCACGACGAGAACATCGTGAGGCTGAGAGCTTATCCACCCATGAGGCTATGGATGACTCTCAGACGTTAACCATGTCAGGGCCCGAGGGACCCTGGTGGGGTGAACAAGGATGAGTGGCAGGCCCACCAGGCAGAAAAGCTGCATGAGCTGCAGGGGGCCACCAACAAAAGGAATAGAAAAGCCACATCTCTGTGCAAAAGTCACGGGTCACCCCAGTACTTCTCCTGCGGTGCAGAGAGAAAGCAGAGGCCTGTATGACCCTGAGATGCCCCTGCACCATTACAGGCGCTTTCACTCACAGCGGGAGAGAAAATGCCGAACTTTTACCACCAGTACCTGTGTTAGAGGAGCACAGATTAGCTGGTTCAGAACGTTTAAACACACAAGAACACTCAGACGCTTGTGTAATAAAGAGAAATTGCCATTCATACACGACAATAAAGTCTCAGACTACTGAGTACTTCCTGGTCCCAAAATGGGAACAGGGCTTGAGGCCAATCTTGGACCTCCGGGATCTGAACAGAAGAAGAAAGAAATGCAAACTCAGGATGTTGACACTCAGACGAGCCATCTGATCGGTTCAACCGAGGGATTACAGGTAGTCCCTGACTTACGAGCGCTCTAATTTACGAGGTTCCGGACTTACGAGCTGGCGAATTTTTGGAAAAAACGCAAAAAATACGAGTTTTTCTGTGTTTTTTCACCACAGTTCGTTAGCTAAACATGTGGACACACGTTTCCGATCATTTTTATGCACTCATAAGCAGTTTTTCGATGAAAAACGAGTGTTTGTAGTCGCGCTAGCAAAACCGTTCCAACTTACGAGCGAAATTCCGGACTTACGAGACACGTGGCGGCCGTTCCAAATTACGAGATTTCCGTGTTACGAGCACCTCGTTGTAACGGAACTCGCTCGTAAGTCGGGGACTACCTGTACTTATGCACGGTGGATCGGAAAGAGGCTTTCCTCCACGTGAACATCCTGCCCTGTCACAGAAAATATCTCCGCTCTGCCTTCAGGGGCTCCGCGTCCGAGTTTTTTGGCAGTACCTTTTGACCTGAAAACCGCATCCCAGGCATTCACAAAATGCCTGGACGCGGGCCTGACCCCGCTCAGGGATTAAAGGGTCAGAGTTCTGAATTATTTAGATGATCTGTCCATTCCTGGACAGAGCAGACATCCCAGATTACCGTATTTCTGGGAGTACAGCTCAACTCCACACTGTACAGGGCAAGGATCTCAGAGGCATGGGTTTCAGCCCTCCACCTCTACCTAGCACGTTCCAGCTAGGCCAGAGAGTGCCTCTCAAGCTGTGCCAGAGTCTCTCGGACCTGTTGGCAGCAGCTATTGTCTGTGTGCCCTGGGCCCTATTAAGAATACGCCCTTTGCAGATATGGGTCAACAAACAAATGTATCCTGCAGAAAAGCCAGCTGAAACCATCCCAGACTACCGTATTTTTTGGAGTACGGATCAACACCATGTCATACAGAGCACGACTTTCAGAGGAGCGTATTTCTTCGATACGCCTCTGTCTGGCACGTTTTCAACAGAGCCAGAGAGGGTCCCTCATGCTCTGCCAGCGCATTTTTGGGCCGGCTGGCAGCAGCCATTCCCTGCGTGCCACAGCCACTAATGCGTGCTCTGCAAATATGGCTAAACAAACAAACACGTCCTGCCCCCCCTCAGGCGTGCAGGGAGGATTCTGATCAGCTCAGAGTGTTTGACCGCCTCAAAGGGAGGATGGGAAGCAGTCTGCAGAAACCAGAACGCCTACGGCCTCTTGAAACAACGGGAAGCAAGATTACACATCAACTTCCTGGAATTGAAGGCTGTTTACCTGTCAATGAAACACTTTTTTAAAGAAAAAGGGGGCTGATTGCTGGACAACATGTCCTGGTAAAGTCAGACAACAGGACAACAGTGTCCTATATCAGCAGGGAGAGAGGGAAAAGGTCCCGACCCCTCCTCGGTCTGACACACAAGCTGCTCACGTGGTGCATCCCCAGAATACTGTCTCTGAGGGTGACATACGTCCCGGGCGAGACAAACCACGGGGCAGACGCCCTCTCAAGAGGACCGCTGTTAGCCTCAGAATGGAGGCTGAACCCATGGGTCGTGGACCAGATCTGGTCACGATACGGGCAGGCATCCGTCGATCTGTTCGAATGCAAAACCAGCACGCACTGCGCTCTGTGCTTCTCTCTGAAGGAAACATATGCGCCGCTGGGAGCAGATGCCCTGGCCCACAGCTGGCCAGCAGAAGAGCTATATTACGCGTTTTCCCCCGTCCCTCTGATTCAGGTGACATTGGAACGTGTACGCAAGGGAGCTCTTTCCCTGATTCAATAGCCCCCAGATGGCCACAGAAACAGTGGTTCCCAGAGATAATCTCAGTGTCGTCAGGAACACCGTGGCAGCTGCCCCCCCATGGGGACCTGTTGACTCAGGCACACGGGTAGTTCTTTCACCCACGTCCAGAACTGTGGCGGCTCTCAGCCTGGCCACTGAGAGGAACAGGCTGATGGCCTCTGGCCTTCCCAGCAATGTCATAAACACGATACAAGGAGCCAGAGCACAGTCAACTCAGACTCTCTACGCTCGTAAATGGCGTGTTTTTTAGGTTTGGTGTCTGGAGAGGAATATTATTTTATATTCCTGTGACTTGGTCCAACTCCTCACCTTTTTACAGGACCTGCTGGAGAAAGGCCGCTCTTTTTCCACCATTAAGGTGTTTTTGTCATTCATCTCGGCATGCCACGAAGGCTGGAGGGGTAAAACACCCGGTGCTCACCCTCTCATGATACATTTCATGAAGGGCGTACTGAGGAAAAGACCCCTAGCAGGACTTTGGCCCCTGATTGGGACCTACAGTTAGTCCTGGATGCTCTTTGTGAGCCTCCATTTGAGCCTATTAGCAGCATTAAGATAGATTTGTTATCTTCTAAAACTACCTTTTGCTCAGCTAAACATGTGAGTGACCTCCACGTTTTCTCTGTACACCCAATGTGTACTAGGTTTGCCCCTGACGGGTCAAAGGTCACCCTGCGTCCAAACCCCGCATACGTGCCAAAGGTTCCAACTCTATATCCCAGAAGTCTGGATTTTGGTCTCTCAACGTTTCCTCCCTACCCTGTCCTCTCTGAAGGACAGAGGAGGTGGAATGCACTCTGCCCTGTCAGGGCCCTAAGTGCTTACTTTGAAAGTACTGTCAGTTGGAGAAAATCAAACCAGCTGTTCGCATGTTTTGCCAATCCAGTTGCTGGCAGGGCCCTTTCAAAGCAGCACCTCTCACACTGGATGACCGAGGCCTTAGAGAGGGCTACAGCAACAAAGGTCAACAGGTGCCCTCTGGGGTACACGTCCATTTCACTCGAGGCCTAGCGGCCTTGTGGTACCTTTTTTAAGGGCATACCAGTTGCAAACATCTGTGCTGCTTCAAACTGGAGTTCAACGAACACGTTTGCAAAGCATTATAGTTTGGATGTCACTGCATGTGACGTCACTCAGGCTGTACTCTCTAACCCAGAGTAGGGAACAGCCAAAACGCCTGATGTATAAGGCTGAAGTTCTCATAAGCATGCATTTTACTGAGCATTTCAAGGGTGTGAATGAATTACGTTCCCATAGCAATAGTGTTGCACCGAGTGACTGACTGATAAGGGAACTGAAAGTTATGCACCATAACTCATGTTCCCTGAAGGAGGGAACGAGGTGCAACACAGTTGGCCCTTTTCAATGCTGAAGCTCGGTGAAGTGCACTTTGAGACCGTTTGGATGGGCGTCCGCGTCTAAGTACCCAGAGGGCGGGGCCTCTGGGGTGACGCTGACGTCCCCTGCCGTAAAGGCGTGAATGTATTCCTTCAGGTAACCGCGCGGGGGTGCAATTTCCCATAGCAATAGTGTTGAACCTCGTTCCCTCCTTCAGGGAAATGAGTTATGGTGCATAACTTTTAGTTTCCCCTCCACCCCAACTCTAATCCAAACCCTTACTGTCTAAATGCATCATTGAAAGTGAGCACAGGCTCAAGGGGCGAGAGTAGTGTCATCCCGCCACCCATGGCCATAGTGCCCACCCCAAGTTTCGACATGTGAATGTCATGAGGATGTTATGAGTGAATGTCTAAGGTGTATAATAAAATTGAGTCCCAGGTGGCTCTGGACAACAGAGATGTAAAATTGTTGCAGCACACCCGAGTCCCAAAATCCCTACATGTATGAAATTTGAAAATGAAGGAGGTGGAGGTGTGCGGTGAGGGATGGGGAGAAAAATAACTGCAGGACCAAATGCTCCCGCAGAGAGTCAGCTCCCCCGCTGACCCAACAGGCCCCCCCAGTTCCCCAAGGTCCACCCAAGGAGCGAGGCCAAGACACCTCTCCGACCGCCAGGCCCATTGAGCTCCAGACTCGAGAGGGACAGGGCCACAATGGCCGCCAGCAGCAGGACCAACAGCCCACACACCCCAGGGCTGCGAAGACCCCCACGAACCTTAGTCAACCCGCCACCCAAGAGGACGCAAATCCCACAAGGATGACCCGGCCAAGGGCGCCCGCCCAACCGCCGACAGATCCAGGAAGCACCGGGATCGGGCCCCCACCATGAAAAGGGGCCAGCAGGCCAGCCACGCATAGTCCCAGGCAATCACCAAGGACATCCACCCAGTCCCCATTCCAGAAGAAATACTACACCCACCCATACTAACAACTCTCAAAACACATAGCACACTAGACACCCAGGCTGGGTCAACCTGCCCCCTCCCATAGGCCACCGGTCACGCCCCCAGACAAACAAAAATTCATAATGGTGTGAAGAAGATGGCTATAAGGTGAGAAGGGAGGCCATCTATAGAAGGGGGGGGGGAAGAAAGCAGTGCATTCTTTTTGCAGTTTTCCTATTAAAATATACCATATTTTTCAGACTATAAGGTGCACTTAAAATTTAATTTTCTCAAAAATCCACACTGAGCCTTATTTATACGGCTGTGGTGTAGTGGTAATGGCAGTTGTCTCCCAATCGGAAGGTTGGCGGTTCGAATCCCGGTTCCCCACACCATGTGTCGTTGTGTCCTTGGGCAAGTCACTTAACCCTGAATTGCTCCCGGTAGGACTGGATGGCGCCTTGCATGGCAGTCTGCCGCTACCGGTGTATGAATGTGTGTATGAATGGGTGTATGAATGGGTGGATGGTTGGTATTGTAAAGTGCTTTGGGGCCCCTCATAGGGGGCTGGAAAGCGCTATATAAATAAGCTCCATTTACCATTTACCATTAACCTTTATTTAACCAGTTAAATTCCATTGAGATCATAGATATCTTTTGCAAGGGAGGCCTGGGCCTGAAGGCTATGGAAGCCATTAATAGAAATCAGCCTACCATGCATGTTTTTGGTCTGAGGGAGGAAACCAGAGTACCCGGAGACAACCCATGCAAGCACAAGAAGAGCATACACAGAAAGACCCCAGGTCCAACTGGGGATTGAACACAAGACCTTCTTGCTGTGATGCAACAGTGCTAACCACTGAGCCAATTAGAATACGGTGCGCCTTATGTATTAATTCTGGTTGTGCTTACTGACGTCAAATCGATTTTATGTGGTACATGGCACTCAAAAATCTGTCAAAATGTTTTAGTTTTGCTTAATGCACCTTATAATCTCGTGTGCCTTATGTATAAAAATAGACCCATTCATTGACTGTATGGACATATTCTCATTGTATCTCGGTGCAATGATAATAAAGCTTATTCTGGTTCTGATATTGCATCTTACAGTCTGAAATATAAGGTATACATTAGGAAAGGTTTTAACACTTTTTCCACCTAAAAATGACACATGTGGCTGTATTGTCAGGGTGATTTAAGGTCAAGGTTTTCTTTATTGTCATTCACGTCTCATGTGGTGGAATGAAATTGTGTACACAGGGTCCCAGTTACATCCAAGAAAAGTATAAATCGTAAAAGAAAAACAGTAATAAAATGTAAGAAATGAACTAAGAATATGCTAAACACTTAATAGTGCAAAAACAATACGCCAAACAACAGTAGCACGAACATGCTAATGCTAATGACAATATGCTAATTTCGAAAAATCCAAATCAGAAAAAAAGTGCTACACATGAATTAGATCTGTGAATGACTATAATGGCAAGAAATGGGGAACTTGGTTTAAGAGCTTGCACACTTGCAAGGCGCTTTTGAAACATCCACCCTATAATTGTCATGGCCTACTGCTTTTATTTAAAAAAAATTGAGAGTAATTAATTAATTAATAAAACAGTCTCACCTCATATAACTGTTTACATAGCCTAACAAATCTGAAAACTCAAATATAGAGGACTATATTTCTGATAGAAACTACTGGCATCATTTTTGTGTGTCTGACATTCAGGATGTGGTTTGCGATAAATCCAAAAAGATGCTTTCTGCATTAAACAGTTTAATCAACATGTTATTTCCTCTGCATTTTTATCCACTGCTGCCTGCATATAGGATGACGGCTCATTGTGGCTGCTAGTCTTATTAAATTCTATCGTGGTCATGTCAGCTCTGGTTTTATATATGTGCTGTTTGTCCGTTGCTGACCCTAATTATTTAAATGAAGCATTAATCCTTCAAATCCCTGGGACTGTGAATCTGAATTAGGGTCAGCCAGAGGTTAATGATGGTCAGAATTACCCAAGTGTTGTGCTTTTCTTTTTATTTATATATATTAAAAATATATTAAAAAAACTTCATTTAATGTGGCTGCTGAATGGTGATTAAGGCTCAGGATTCACTTTGCGGATTTGCCATTTTGCTGTTCACTTGGGAACGTGGAGCCATTAGAAACCTTTGCTGAAGCATCAGCTGTGGATTGAGGTCTGCTGCCAAATGATTGCTTTATTTGACTTCTGTTGTTTGCCAAATGTCATCAACTGAACAAATAACCCAGCAGACAGAGCTGTTTAATTGTACAGAACGCAGTGGGTGACGGGTCAGCATTTGACTGCTTTTGATTTTTGTCTAAAGATTCGGAGTGTCCGGTCTTTCTGCAGGCTCTGTAGACTAATCAATAAGAACTTGGGAGGCCACTTACATGTTCTGCATGAAAGCATTCACCACCCTGAAAACAAAGCCATGAGGAAATTGAGTGAAGTTTGGTGGAAATACCAGCTGGGGTGGTAAAGGTGAGAAATGTGAATACTAATTCAATAGGTTCTGAAAGCCCCTTGATGTGATTTCGATTTGAGCTTGCCTTCAGGCAATGCTGCAGTCGTCATCATGAACTACTCCAACTAAAAGGAGAAAGTGAGTGCTGATATCATTTTATAGTTAATAATCACAGGAAACCACACTTTTTTTTTCTTTTTTTTTTTGGACTGATTATCAGGAAAAAAGTGTCTTTTTGACCAAGGAATGGGCATTTAAAGCAAAAACACTTCAACTTTGTTGGCACTTATAATTTATTTATTTGAATTAAATACAGTAGTGCTTGAAAGTTTATGAAGCCTTTATACTCTTTCTAAATGTTTAGATACATATGACTTAAAACAGATTTTCACAAATGTTCTGAAAGTAGAAAACCCAGTTAAATAAATGTCAAAAATATTATACTTGATCATGTGTTTATTGAGGGAAATGATTCAATATCATTAACACCATCAATGACATCCAAATATGATGTTTTAGTTCATATTTATGCAGAAATACAGAAAATTCTGAAGGGTTCACAAACTTTCAAGCACCACTATGTTTGGATCAATCCAAGTAACATCATCTACATCACCAATGGTATTGAACTGGTTTGATAATGGCATGATGGGATTAGTTTGTTTCTCTCTTTTTACTTGCTGCAAGTTCTCCTTTTCCACAAGTGGTATAAAAACTAAATATTTTGTTGTTGTTGTTGTTGTTGTTGTTGTTGTTGTTGTTGTTGTTGTTGTTGTTGTTGTTGTTGTTGTTGTTGTTGTTGTTGTTGTTGTTGTTGTTGTTGTTGTTGTTTTAGAACAAAAACCGAGAAGAATGTAAATTTCCAAACATGGATTTTATACTTTGTACAAATTTTTTGGCTAATAAGTTACAGTAATATATTTTTTTGTGTGTGTATCTAGACACATTATCTAAAATTCAGATTTGTTTTTATGCAAATAATCAGGTATTTAATGGTGGAAAATCCTAAATAATTTATTTAATTGTCACAAAATTTTTTTATTTTAACATGTTAATGATAAAGCATGACACATCTTGAAACTAGGTTGCACTTTCATGTTAGAAGTATTGCATCAAATTGGCATTGGCATTACTGGCCATGTAGTTACTGGGTTTGTTTCATTCATTCATTCAAACTATTTATACAGGTTAGTCTCATTGAGTCTCAAAGACTCTTTTACAAGAGAGACCTATTTTAAACAAAGAACAAAGCTGAGGTACAGACAACAATAGACAATCATATAAAAAGCATATAAAATGTAAAAGAAAATAGAAGAAATTACATAAAAAAGAAAAAAACTGCTACATTATAAAGTGATGTAAAAATACTAGAAACAGGAACATGAATGCATTGGTTTTGCCATGAACTTAGTTGTTTGAGATCCCTTGAAGTCGACAACTTCAGATCTTTTTGTAAGGTGTTTTTAGGTTACAGGAGCGGACTAAGAGAAGGCCCTTTTGACAAGTTCAGTCTGCACTGAGGGAACACTGCAGGTAATTACGGTATGTCTTGAGAGTGCACACTATAGCTGGACTCATGCAGTGACATGTAGGAGGAGATGTATGAAGGCAACAGACCAAGAAGTGATTTGAAGATGGAAATGTATCAGTGAGAGAGTCTGTGTGAAGACCAGTTAACACCAGTGGATACAGGGTGCAGTGGTGGGTATGGTATTTAAAGCCAGTTTTGAATCTTAGCGCACCGTGATAGACTGCGTCCAACATCTGTCAGGTGCTTGCAAGAGCATTCATGTAAATAATGTCACCATAGTCACTGGAGGGAAGGAAAGTAGCAGATACAAGGTGTTTCCTAGCATTCAGAGTTAGACAGGATCTATTTCTGAAAAAGAAACCCAGTTTTAATTTCAATTTCTTTACCAAGTCTTCCTCGTGGAGCTGAAAAGTGATATGAATTTACTAAAATACTGTACCCAAGTATTTGTAAGAATCAACAGACTCAATAGGGACATTGTTCAAAGATAAAATAGAAGGAAGGACTGCTGGGACCAGCATCCTGTTTGATAACAAAATCCCTTTGGTTTTATCAGCATTTAGCACCAGTTTGAGATGGAACAAATCTGACTGGATTGACTGACTGGACTGACTTGAATGCGGACTGTATGGTACATCCAGACCGAACAGCGTTTCAACTTCCAAAAAGCTCGTCACGCACGCAAGTGGACGCACTTGGTGTCCAGACCAGAACGCCAGAACGCGAAACTGCTGCGGGGTGTGTGGGAGGAGCTTACCGGTATACCGAGTCCTCACTGCACTCCGCCAGGCGAGGAGCTTTTTATTTCTGTCTCTGTAGAGCAGACTTGACTGGTCGTGAAGGACTTGTCGCGAACACACAGCTACAATGAGTTTCTCTTCCATAGTCCATGACTCCGCGGGTTTTTTCTGTGTCCCACAAACAATACGTCACATAGTTGCGCAATCGTTTCCGCGTCACATAGGGACTCTCCCCCTCTCCCCCTGACCCCCTCTCTTCTCCCCCCGACTCTCCCTGATCAACCAATCAGGGAGAGTTGAACGGCGTTTGAATGTTTGAACCGCGAAATCTTCAGCTAAATCAACGTGTGCTTTGGAGGCTGACGCGGGTTCACGTGCACGGAAAAACGCTTTCCATCACGCTCAACACGCACGTGACGTGACGCCCGACGCCAAGACGCGGCTGGAAGCGCGTCCCCCATTGACTTCGCATGTAAGCTGGACGCTCCTGCCGTTGAAACGCTGTTAGGTGTGAATGCACCATTAGAGAGGTAAAACCTTAGTGACTGTTCTAGCTCAACAATAAACAACTGTATCGTCGCATAGAAGGATGAATCAGGACCAATCTTATGTAGATTGTGAAGAGGGTGGGTCCTAAGACTGATCCTTGTGGTACACCACTGTTAACAGTTAGATAGCTGGAAGTTTCAATTTGATTCCCAATTATGCAGTATTGCATATTTAAATGTTTGGTCTCTCCTGATAATATCCCCTTGACCACCTACCATCCAAACATAAAACCAACTCACAGCAATGTATGCTTCTTACTATTTAAGCTTTTGTTATTTTTGTATTTTTGTCCTTGCACAGGTATAATTAAGATGACACATAACATCACATAAACAAGCTGTTTAAAAAGGAGAAATACATCTGAATTAGCGCTAGTCTCACCTGTTGCTTTAGATCTAGAATCATTCTGTTTCATGTTTTTGTGGAAAAAATTACCATGTTTACATAGTTGGAACTTACAGAAAAGTCCAATTACACTGCCCAAATCCTGAAATGTAATGAACCCCTAATAAGAAACAATCCTTTGGTACAGAGGTGTGTGCTGTGGCTAATCCTACTAGCTATGGATTATCATAGTGCTTCTTTTTCACTAGTCCGGTGAGCAACGTGGAGGAGGATGAACGGACTAAGAAGTATAACTGAGCTCACCTCCATTGTTTCCACTTGATTTTATTTTGTTTGTTTGTTTGTTTGTTTGTTTGTTTGTTTGTTTGTTTGTTTGTTTGTTTGTTTTGTTCAAAATAAACTACTATGACGGAAACAGACAGTGGGACATAGGTGGTAGGATGAAGTGTACATTTTGTGTAAAACAAAACAAAAACTACACCTTAACTCATTAGGAAACAAGTTGATGTGTCCCTCCCAGGGGTGGGTGTTAAAAGAAATTAAAAAGACATTTGTGAAGTTTGCATTAATTCATAAGGTTTGACCTTTTTGATTGAGTTTTGAATATTAAAAAGCCCTCCCTACTTTGTCTCTCGGGATTTGTCTTTGTAGTGGTGAGATGTGTTTCAGACAAACTGCTGCAAAACAATAGCAATAAAAAAACAATAGCAGTACTTTTTTCATGACTAAGTGCTGTGTTTTATCATTCCAAGTCGGCCATGCTTCAGAGATGTTCCCAATTTAGTTAGACTGGATCCAAATCATTCTGAGAAATCCTCAAAAACTTGCAGTGAGAGCATAACTGAATTATTAAAAATCTAAATGTTTACTACAATAATTACAAATATTGTTTAATTGCAATGTTAGAGATCAGTCTCTAATTAAACATCGACAGCAGTGTGCACTGTCTTTAATTTCAAGTTGTTGGAAACGCACTTGTTTCACCTTTTTTAATTTATGAATCTAAAGTTGGGACTTGCTTTCTCTCAGGAGTTGTACTTTCTTTTTATAGCTTTATCTTTCATCCAACAAAGTTAAGTCAGGTCCAATGGACAATTTCTTTCTATTATTCATCCAAAGGACTTCATCAGGTCAAGGAGCCACAACAAACTCAGTCCCATAAGTAACACACTCATAGTGGGCTAACCTGTTATATGGTAATAAGATGTTGGTGAGAGGACGGACTCCAAACCATCTATTCACCATGAAACTGGTTGGCCCACTATGTGAGCATGCTGTTTGTGGGTAGGGGTTGAACAGATATATTGACTAGTCGACTAGTCGATCCTGGGTCATCTCGCAAGTTTTTATATTTTGCGTTGACTAGTCACACTCCCCTCCCCCTGCTGTTCCCAACCCTATTCCACCCAATCCACGTGGTGGATTAAATAAAATAAAACTAAAAACAGCAGCATTTTTGCAGCTTGAAAATAGTTTTGCTTTTCCTTTGACTTATTTGCAGTATGATAAATGGTAGGAGCATAAATATATGCCTAATGTTTTGTTGTTCTTTTTTTGTGTGTGTAAATAATGACTTTTCCCTTTTTTTCTTTCTTTTTTTTGTAAATATGATATAGAGTCTTGAGTTCCTATGATGTCATCAACTAGTCGAAGTCGACTCGACTTTTATCATGTTCAAGTCGACATTTAAAAATATGCACCTTAGTTTCCGGCCTATAAGTCGCAGTTTTTTTTTAACTAATTTTTATGTCCTGCGACTTATGGGGCAAAGAGACATATTTATGGATTTTTTCCCATATTTTTAGACCAATTTTTGTCTGAGATATGACAGTTTCCATTCATTCTGATGAAAAAAAATGGAGCAGTACCACTTTCGGCCGCTAGGGTCCACCGACCGTTCCCAGCTCATGTGTCCGAAAAAAGCCTCCTCTGCTCGGCCTCACTCTGTCGCAGCCCGGCCTCCTGAACTCTGGAGGTAGGTCTGAACTAGTGTTTGTTAGCAAAATAGGTCAAGAACCACAACAGATTTTGATGAAACTTACAGAAAGTAATCACTGGATGGATATTTACAACTGATTAGCTGTAGGAGATGTTTGAGCAAAAATTCAATTTATTTGTAGTTTATCTTCGCAGTGCGCGTGACCGTTTGGAAGACGTCAAAGCGAAACAATTTAAATCCAGCAAATTTGACCATTAAGTGAATTTATTAAGGAACGGTTAAGCTCAGAAACACTTTTAATGTCAGCTAACAAATATATTTTTTAAACGTTTATCTTGCTAAATTTTAAAGAAATGCATCAGTCCCACCCGTGCGCGCGCATGTAGCAAAACTACTTTTTAAATCCAGCTGATTTGACAAATACGTGCGTTTATTAAGGAAGGGTTAAGCTAAGACACATCTTTGCTATAATTTTCAGCAAACAATTAATTGTTTTTACCGTGTTAATCTTGTTAAAGTCTTTCCGTTCTCGCTCCTGTGGCCGCCATATGCAGCAGGGCGGTGACACGTAACATACGCGACGCGTCAGCGGTGACGCATAATAGATGTGACGTATACGGAGGTGCGACACGTTTATGGATTTTTCCAATTTATTGGACATAATGGACAAAAGCGACTTATGGGGTGGAGCGACTTAACGGCCGGAAAATACGGTAGTCGTTTAACCCCTATTTGAGGGACTGAGTTTGTTGTGGATCCTCGGACTGATGAAATCCTTTGGATTAAGGATGAAACTTTTCAATGCAAAGAAACTGTCCACAGGACCTGACTTTTAGGAACTTAGTTGGATTTTTTTACATGGATTATTGAGCATGAACTTTGATGCTTCACCTTTCATATATATATATATATTTTTATTTTACTTTTCATTTTTGATTATTTTGTTTGTGGCTTATCACTTAATAAAACAACGAATTCAAGCACAAATCCTTATGATGGAATAATTAAGTCAATGAGAAAAAAAGGCCAACTCATCATCTTTTCTGCTCCTCTCAACCACATTGACATTTTCAGTTCTGTGATGTGTGAGCTTCTTGCTCTTATCAAGGTATGAACTCATGGAGGAGCCTGAAGCCTCACCTGTTTGCGACCCTCACGTGAAGATCAGGCAACATGACAAAAAAGAGGTTTTAATATAATTAATAACGTGTCATGACTTGGGTGGCACACATGTAGTGTTAAATGATCAGGTCCATCTTAGTCACTGGCAGCCTGTGACTTGGCATAAGCAGTATGTAAGTGAGCGTGCACGGGGCCCAGGGGCACACTTGATTTGTTCATTAACATAATGAGGTAATTTTAAACAGATTGCAGCTGAGACAGATAATAGGCACATCATCAATGTGCCAGACTGACCTTTACTAACAAAGCGTGAAACCGTCTTGGTGTTCGTGTTCTCAGGGCAGGAATGCATTTTTAGCCTTTAGATCTAGTTAAGAAGTTTCCAGACATGTCTTATAACGACTTCCATCTCTCTGGAACTTGACGCACGCCACAGAAATATAACAAACCAATTAGTGTATCTTTCCCATCGGTCTATTTAAGTGTTGGTACATTAAATGTTTAGGTTTTGATTTCATCTATAAGGTCATGTAACTTCAAAGGCTCCAGTAATAGCATTTGGCATAGCACGTCTTTTAAAGGAAGAATTAACACTATGTGAGATAAAACTTTTAAAAGGCTTGGTCTAAGCTAATCATTAATTTTTTGTATTTTTTTATATTAAAGAGTCAGCATTCTTTGAAGAAATACATAACACCTGCCATCTTTTATGTCAGCGTTTTAAACCACAATGATCTTTTGTTGAGAAATGACAGAGTTAAAACTTGAAGAGAACATTATGGATAATTGTGTGGTGTCTCACCAGATGTTGCATGACCTGTTTGTGCTTGGAGTATGTGTTGTGAATAATTGTCAGCTACTACAACACCAAATTTTATTCCAATGTTGGTAAAATTCAATGCGTTAGAGCAGACATGGGCAACTTAAGGCCCAAGGTTCAAAAGTTGCTCTTGGACAAACTCCATCAGGCCCAATATCTTTACATTTAAAAAAAAAATGCTTTTTTTAGAAGAAATTTACTGAATAGTAAAGTGCTATGTGTTGTCATCATTGTATGCTCCCGTACAAAGACGAAATTGGCTCTTTGCACATCGCACCTGGGATACACCCAGCTGGAGCAGTGGGCAGCTATGTAAGCACCCGGGGAGCCATTTGGGATTAGGTGTACTGCTCATTTATCAATGAAACTTAAGGAAATTTAAATTAAACATCTTGTGCAAAACCTTAAAGGTTATGTTTCTAGAACTACTGTAGGCAGAACACAAACATATAAGCTTGTTTTGCATAGTTCCACTAACATTAGTGGACATTAGTGTTTTGCATTAGTTGTTTGCATTAGTGTTAAGCTGATTGGTGACTCTAAATTGACCCTAGGTGTGAGTGAGAGAGTGGATGGTTGTTTGGTGTGAGTGAGACAGGTCCCTCTTGTAAATGAGTCCCCGTGACTCAACGAGGCTAGCCTGTATAAATAAAGGTTGAATGAATGAATGAATGAAAATGTATAACATGTTAAGCTAATATGCATAATATACTGTCACGAGAGCCGGATTACAGAATATATCAAGTATTCCTAAAGGATTTTGGAAAAACTTGTTTATAAAGCATGCTAACTGCTACAATAAGAAAAAGGTCTTCTAGATTACCGCACTTGTTGCCGTACACATTGCACTGCCGTATAAGTTGCATCAATATAAAAATGTCTAATAAAGTAGAAAAAAAACATAAATATGTCACTTTGCCATATAAGTCACATCTATTATGCATCACCATTGACACGTCCCATTTGTTATGCGTCACCGCTGACAACCCAGAAAGGTGGGCCGGTGTTGTGCCAAAAATCGATTGACTGCCAAATGGCGGCTGCGGGAGCGTGCATGGGAGAACTTTAACAAGATTAACACTTAAAAACAGTTATATGTTTGCTAAAAATTATATCAAAGGTGTGTCTCAGTTGAACTTTTCCTTAATAAATGCACTTGAATGGTCAAATCAGCTGCATTTCTCCTGGGCGGTGTGGTGAAATGCAGCTGATTTGACTTTGCTCCAGGAGTTCTGGAGAGAGACAAAGGTGGCCTGTATGACAAGCCAAGTGTCTCATTAATGGTCACTTTTACCTATTAATGAGACACATGGCTTGCCCTATTAGTAGAGGACCTTCTAGCAGCTGAAAATGGTAGTGTTCAATATTTTCAGAGTCAGACATTCTTTGTCGTTCCATCACATGTGGTACATTTGGTGGAACGAAATTATGTACATAGGGCTCCAGTTACATCTATGTCAGAATGAATGAAATTGTCAGATCTCAGCCAGAATTTGGGTTATAAATATGGAGAAAAAAAAGTATAGTAGTCGCTTTGGTGTATAAGTCACAGGACTTGCAAATTTATGCAAAAACGTGCGATCCATAAGGCAAAGAAATATGGTATCTGTCATGAAGAGAATGTATTTTCCATTTCTCTATGTGACCCTTAAACATTATGATATGGCCCTTTGGAAAAGAAATGTTGCCCATCTCTGGGTCAAGTTATTTTTGTTGGCTAAGGCTGATTATGTGTGGTGAATGTTTTGAACTAGACTTATTCCAAAAGTTAATGTTAAAATGTGAAGTTGTTAATTAATTTCTTAGAACTGCATTGAATTCCATCATTGGTTTTTAAAATGTAATGCAAACAGTGCAAACAAGCAATACAATTACAAACCACATTTTCAATTTACTGTTTAAAAATGACCTTTCTGCTAAATATATTTACGTGCTTACATTTGTATAATGAAGGAAAGCTAATTTTAATTGGAATTTGTTGCATGATTTTGCTTCAAAAACTTAGAGCAATCATAGCATAAAGGAAGGTCGTTACCTGTTTATTTTTCAGCACAAAGTGAGAGAAAGAGTCAACAAAATTAAAATGGAACTACAAGTCGATTACGGTGAGATTTGTGTATATTTTAATGATTTTCACACGATTAATAAACTGTCATTTCGAAAAGTGTTGTTTTGCTTTTGGAAACGGATCTCCTAAGTCTCATTTGTGTTCATTTGAATGAACCTCGCGTTAAAAACCGAAAAGTGGTGAGTTTATTTTGAAACGGCAGCACATTACATGAAGCCAACAGAGTAAACTGGTTATTTTCTTTTTACAAATTGACAAACAGAATCTCAGCTTTGACTGATGTTCTAATCTCTCCTTGCCGCTCGGTGAAAGATGCACTTTTTTTTTATCTCTGGCCATGGGAGAAATTGGGACGTGTGTTTGTCTAGATGTGACAACTTACCGTAAAGCCTTCAACTGAACCGGTGGATCTACTGTATGAGATTTCACATGCTTAATTTATTTCTTTCTTTCACTCGCTGCCCTGCTGACAAAAACAAAAAGCTTTCACAACTGGGAACATGTGCGTTAAAGAGCAGAATGTCACACAGAGGCAATGTGAGTAGGATGAATAACATGCAGCTTGTAATTAATCTGACAATTAAATATGATTTTGTGACATTTTTATCTGTAAAGCAGTGATAAGGCTTCAGTGTGTGTGCATGTTTCTGTTCATTGTATTGTTAGCTAAATGTGTCACAAATGACAAATTCTAACCAGAGAAACTGCATGCAAAAATGCAGCGTGAATTCTTATTGCTAATGAACTTGCTGAAAAACAGCTGAAATGAGCTAAAGACATGCTGAAATGTAGCTGAAATGGAGGAACAATCCTAAGTTAGTAGAAGATATCAGTAAGAACACATATTTGCTTAATTTGGTTTAAATGAGCAGAAATGAGCACAAAAATGAGTAAATTAGCTCTAAAAGCTAAAATTGGCACACAAAATAGCTGAAAAGGTAGAAGCATACATTACCAGAAAGAAGAGGAGAGCGCACAATTGTGCCCAATTAAGCTGAAAGAAACAGAAATTAGTACCGTACAAAAAGTGGAAATTATCTGAAAAAAGTCAGAGTCAGAGTCAGAGAGTCTTTATTGTCATTTGCACCGCATGTAGTACATGTGATGAAAACGAAATTATGTACACGGGGTCCCAGTTACATCCAACAACAACTACAAGAGAAACAACAAATGCAAGAGAAAAACAGTAATAACATTCTAGGATTAACTAAGAGAAGCATCAGCTAGTAATACTCTAAGCCCTAATGTAGTAGAAAAACATCGTTATAAACAGCAGCACGAACATGAGTCATTATGAGCAGATGGTCACAGGTGAAACGCAGCAACAAGAAACAGATCAGCATCAACATGATGTGATATTTTGCAGTGTTTATTCTTGTTATTTATTTATTCATGAGTCTGACAGCCTCAGGGTAGAAGCTGTTCCTCAGTCTAGTGGTTCTACATTTGATGCTCCTCAACCTCCGTCCTGAGGGGAGTGGGGCAAAGAGCGAGTGTGCTGGGTGAGTGAGATCCTTCATGATGCAGGTGGCTCTTTTCCTGCACCTGGAGGTGTAAACGTCCGCGATGGTGGGGAGTCTGACTCCAACAGACTTCTGTGCAGCCTTCACCACTCTCTGTAGAGCTTTCCTCTCTTCAACTGTGCAGCCTCCATGCCACACATTGATGCTGGAGCACAGGACGCTCTCCACTGCACACCTGTAGAACGAGGTGAGAACTGGGCTGCTCAGACCAGCACGTCTCAGCCGTCTGAGGAAGTAGAGTCTCTGATGACCTTTCTTGATCAGGCTGGTGGTGTTGTTGCTCCAGCTGAGGTTATCATTCAAGTGTACACCCAAGTATTTGTAGCTGGAGACCACTTCCACTGCAGACCCACCCATTTTCAGTGGGGCGTGGGTGTGTTTGTTCCTCCTGAAGTCCACAATCATCTCCTTTGTCTTCTTCACATTCATGTGAAGATTATTCTCTTTGCACCAGCTCTCCAGGTGTTCCACCTCCTGTCTGTAGCTGGACTCATCATTGTTTGTGATGCAGCCCACCACAGCTGTATCATCTGCAAACTTAACAATATGACAGCCTGGAAGTGTGGCTGTACAATCATATGTGAGCAGAGTGAACAGAAGGGGGCTCAGCACACATCCTTGAGGAGAGCCAGTGCTGAGGGTTATGGTGGAGGAGGAGAAGTTGTGGATCTTCACGGACTGTGGTCTGTTTGTTAAGAAGTCTAGTATCCAGTTACAAATAGAGGGGCTTAGTCCAAGTGTAGATAGTTTGTCTATCAGAGTTTGGGGGATCATGGTGTTGAAGGCAGATGTGAAGTCCACAAAGAGCAGGCGCACGTATGAGTCCTTCTGATCCAGGTGGGTGAGAGCAGTGTGGACCACGGAAGAAATGGCGTCCTCTGTTGATCGGTTCTCACGGTATGCGTATTGATGAGGGTCCACGTTGGTGTTCACGGTTTTCTTTATGTGGGACATGACCAGTTTCTCAAAACATTTAGCGACCACCGGGGTGAGAGCCACCGGTCTATAGTCATTCAGACCAGTCACTGTGGAGCTCTTTGGAACTGGGATGATGGTGGCAGTCTTCAGGCAGGTGGGAACTGACTCCAGTGAAAGTGAGGTGGTGAAGATGTCAGCCAGCACCTCACAGAGCTGGTCTGCACATTCCTTCAGAACTTTCCCTGGGATGTTGTAAAAAAGCTGAAAAGTATAGCTAAAATACTAGAAATAAGCTTACATTTGCAGAAGTAAGTGGAGAAAGCACATTTTTGCTGAATTAGGCTAAAATAAAAAGCTTAAAGGAGACCACAGATAGTTTTTTTTTTTATTTTATGGTATGTCTGTGCGCTATCCAGACAATGTTCATTCAATTTAATACAAAAATAATTCTTAGATAATCAATACCCTTTTTAATTCTGCCATTTTTAACTTTCGTTTTGAAAGACTGGTTTATGATAATGAGCTCTCATGGCCACGCCCTTCAAAGATCTGTTTACATTAACTCCGCCCTCTGTAACACCCAGTATCTCTAATCTGTTGTTGTTTTAAAATTAACTCTTTTTTTATTACTGATTTGACTTACTGTTAGTGCTAGCTTAAGATAACTTACCAAAAGCCGTCTGCGCGCGCCGCCATTATCTGCTCCTTTTAGCCCGAATCCGATGCTAAAAATAGCTCGTTCCTCCTCCGTCCTTTTATGTCCGCTCGTTGCATGCGGCGCTTTTGGGAGCGATCTCTGTTCAGTCCAGACATACACAAAGTTCACTGAGTGTCTCCAGTTAATTTATCCGTATGAGGCAACCTCTGACCAGCCAGCCAGCTCCCAGCCGCAGATGGTCTCTTCGCCGGCGGTCTGCTCGTTTTCCGTCTGCCGGCTGCTCGTTGGGAGCGATCGCTAATACGCTAAAAATTGAACTAAAACGTAAAAATAACAATTATACTTTATTTATAAAGCCATTTAAAACAACCACAGCTGCAACAAAGTGCTGTACACATGAAATTAAGAACATTTAAACAAAAGATGAGATGAAATCAGGAAAAACAACCGTCACGTCTATTATACTGAAGTGGGTTGAGCCTAACCAGGGGTTGCTAGGTGAGGGGCTGGACTCAGGTTTGAGGTGGGTTGTGGCTACGGTTTGTGATGTCACAAACCGCAGGATTTGAAAACAAAACCTATCTTATCACAGTAAAATAAATATACTTAGAGTAAATAAATAACTGGGTGCATTTTTTTGGCACTAGGACTGTTTTTTTATGAAGTACACACCCAAAGTTGAGTAAAAAAACCATTACAAAGTGAATTTTGTATGTGTGGTCCCCTTTAAATGAGAGCAAAAACTGTGAAATTAGCAGAAAAAGCTCAAATTAGCATAAGACCGTTCAATAGTAGCTGAAATGACTGAAACTAGCATATCTAAGTAGAAGGGAACAAAACAAACTGAAATTAGCAGAAAGAAGTTAATTAGGCTGAAAGCAGACAATACCACAAAAACTTGAATTGATCTGAAAACAGCTTAAAATAGCTTTTAAAAAATGCTAACAAGCTAGCTGAAAATGTAGAACAAGCTTCAACTAGCAGAAGAAAGTATGAAGTTTGCCAAATTAGGCTGAAAGAAGCAGAAATGAGCACAAAAAAGTAGTATTTCTCTGAAAAAAGCTGAAATTAACAACAACAACAAAAAAAACAATGAAGAGTAGCTAAAAACATGAAAGAAGCAGAAGGACGTTGAGAGAGCAAATTTGCTGAATTAAGCAGAAAAAAGTTGAAATGAGTGCAAAAAATGTAGAATTGGCTGAAAAGGCTAAAATGTTCATAAAAACTCCTAAATAGTCACTAAAATAGCAGAAAAGGCTGAAACTTTCATAAACAAGCAGAAAGGATCATAACAAGCTGAAATGAGCAGAAAGAAGTTAGAAGAAGCACACAAATTTTGTAGTTGGCTGAAAGAAGAATTCAACCCAATTCAAGATGGCCGCCACAATAATGCACAAGAATAACTACACCGTTCTCAAATCTCAACCTCTGGCATGAAAGGCAGTGGAGGATAAGCATTCCTTCAAACAATGTAGAACTTTAATTAGGTCCACGTTTCATCTCAGCATCGACGCTTGTCTTTTGAAAGCGATCAGCCTCATATCATCTCGTAAAAGAGGTTTTGAATGGATTGTTGTACAAACGCAATTGCCTGAAGAACAAATGTAATAATAGCGCATAATAGTCCTCATGCATCAAGGCTTGTTATGATGCCTGTTATCTACATCCGAGGCATTACTCATCATAGAAAAATGCTCCGTATAGCTGGCAACAGACAATATGGAGATTGAAGATGCCAACGTGGTGAAGAATGCGTTATCCATATTTTTGTTTCAACCTAACCTCTGAGCGACATGTCTGTGTGTGCCCAATTTAAGCTTTTCGTATGTAAAACCTCTCATTTCCATTGCAGCTTCATGATGTGACGTCTATGCTTACAACCTGAATCTTTCTCAAACATCATCTTCTTGTTTTTCTTAATATCAATTTCCCATAGTTGTACAGAATCACTGTGTTTGTGTATATATATATATA
>JBBPBX010003874.1:14785-26370 GCA_038048925.1 Garcialebias charrua | reverse complement strand
TATATAATTTGTTTTTCAGACGAACAACTTCCTTGCCTCTCACTCCTTGTCGGCAGCGCAGCCGATCCCCTCACTGTGAAAAGCAGTGCAGATTAAAAATGTCAGCTTCCAACATCACAGTCTCTCACTCTCTGATACAGCCACAGCCTGAGGTTGGGAATGTGCACATGAATTTAAAAAAAAAGAAGGAATATTCACTTGAATATCACACACAGAAAAAAAAATAGACTTGCCGCAGTGGTCTGCGTTCACACTTGGAACACGACTGTCTTGAGGACTTGTGACACAACGATACACTCTAATCTCCATCAGGGTCCAGCCGGTGTGCCTTGGCCTGAATAATGTCTCTCCGTCCTCCTAACCCTCCGATGCCACGCCGGCCTTGACTTGTTTACACAGATTAAAGATGTGATGTTGAAACGTGCGCCGGATCAAACAGGCGCGCTGCCGAGGCGTAACAAACGTCAGCATGATGAAGGTGAGGACTGTAATGCTGTATTATCCCTGCTACGTTGGGAAGCAGGTGTGATGAATGTCTAGCAGAGACGGGCACACATTTGTACCTGTCTCCACCTGACTGCGAAGGGGGAGGGAGCAGCGAGATGTATTTAGCCAGGGGGTAGAGGGAGGGGGGGAAGGGTCAGGCAATCCGACCTGAAGATGTTTCCTGGTTGACAGGGTGGAAGCGGTGAATGGACGTGGCACGGTTAAGCCCTGAGAGATTTCTGCCTGATGCTGCCAGGCAGGATGGACAGGAGTGGGTCGAGGACAAAATAGAAAGGTCAGCGCAGGACAGGCAGGTGTCACCTGATGCATTGTGGGTTAACAGCCTCGGAAAGATGTTGCTGTTGGCTCGCCTTTAGAAACGCTTGTGAAACAAAGCTGATTTCTGTCCTTTTCTCTGTATTTACAGACAAAAAATTTTATTTGACAAAAAAAGAAAAAATGACTTTTTAATGTTTAAGTTGAAGAGGATGAATCAAGAGGATGATCTGAGGAGATATTCAGAAAAATGCTGTTCAGCTGCTGTTCTTCTTGAGAAGTCTTGGGTTTTCTGTTTGCACGGTGCTTATCATGGTGCATGCTTCCCTTTGCAGCAATAATTAATCTCTATCACCTCCTTCTTGAGATGGAGGAACCATTTTTTGCACCTTGAAATCTCAACAAACATTGTGACCCATTGTAATAAAATGTCTGGCTGCTGGAGATCTTCATCATTTCAGAAATCCTTGTTTTTATTCACATTTGATTTTTAACCCCCCGGTTTTTAATTCCCTAACAACACATGTTAAACCAACAGAACGTTTCAATAAGTAAACCACATACGGGTAGTCCTTGACTTACGACGGAGATCCGTTCCTACGCGCTGTCGTAAACCGAATTTCGACGTAAGTCGGAACATACGTACATACTGCCATATACGTACAGTAGATAGATAGATAGATGGTTTTATTTGTCCCCGTAGGGAAATTAGTACAGTACTGTACAGTACAGTATTACCAAGCACTTAGCCTATCCTAACACAGTACCCTACATAATTATCGAAAAACACATACATTTGGGAGCCATAATGAAGGGGAAAAAAATAGTTAATTTCCTACTGGGAGCTGGTGAAGCAGTTTTCCTCCGTCCATCTGTCCATCCTCCGTATTCTCTATTGGGTTTACGTCGTAAAACCGCCGTCCATAAAACAGCAACTTTTCCACAGCTGCTGCCTGGTTCTGCCGGTCCAGCTTGGTCCAACAAGTTTAGTTTAGTTTTTTGAATGTCCAGAGGACCAGGCTTAGCTTTTTTATAGAGTACAGTTCTGTATTCTCCGCCGCTACGTTTACAACGGAAAACCGTAAACCGGAAATTGCGTAACTCAGCTTTTCAAAATAAATTTTCAATTTTTTTTATTTTATTTTATTTAATGGGAGATGCGCCGTAACCACGAAACGTCGTAACTTGAGACCGTCCTAACCTTGTTGTATAACACAATCATTGTTCCACACTTAATCTATTGTATTGATGTTTGGGGGAATGCGTGTAAAACAATCACAAAGCCTATTTTTGTATTACAGAAAAGAGCTGTAAGAATTATCACTAGAAAGCATTACCGTCATCCATCAAGTACATTATTTTATCAACTAAAATTACTGAAGTTCCATGATTTGGTAGACTATAATATTTTATCAGTTATGTATAGAGCTCAAAATAATGCATTACCTTTAAATATCCAAATGCACTTTGTTAAAAGACAAAGTTGTTATAATCTTAAGGGAACAGAGTTGTTTGTAAAACCACAATTCAGAACCAGTTTGAAGGGACGTTCTACCTCAATTCAGGGAATTAGATTATGGAATGGCTTGGAGAATGTAGTTAAAAATGCCAAGTCAATGTTTACATTTAAAAAAATGATCAAAACAAATATGTTAAAAAAATATATGTGAAATAACGTAATGTGTATTGCATTAGTTAGAAAATTAGAAAGTGTTAGTCAGTTTGTACTGTATTAGTATTAGTTAGAAAACTAGAAAGAGTTAGTCATTTTGTACTGTATTAGTATTAGTTAGAAAATTAGAAAGAGTTAGTCATTTTGTACTGTTGGTTGAAGAATATTATTGTTTAACCTGATTGTTGGAAAAAGTTGGTTGAAGATTATTATTGTTTACATGGTTTGACTGCTGTTGTTAAGTCTGATTGTTGGAGATAAGGGGCAGATATAATAAGATTTATTCTTCTTTCTGCCACCTTTCATTTTTTTACATTTTGTACACTATCATTATGAGATTGCCTTGTATTGTTTCTTTTGTAAAAAAATGAACAAATTTAATAAACATAAACATAAACATAACCTGAGGCCTACCTGTATTTAGTTTTGTGAGGTGTTTCCATATACAAAGGACTGTATTAGCTGACTGTATACATAAAAATGTATGTTTTAATTAATCTTGCTGGTTTCCTCAGCGTCATGACAAGTTATGAAAGCACATTCATATTTCCAAGAAAAATGCTTCTAAATACTTTCCATTATGTTGTTGTTAAACTCAATAAATACTATTTTGATGTTCAATTATCCTAAGTTTAAAGTAAAAAAAATAGGACATGTCAGGAGTTTTCGCATAAAAGCCACTTTTTCCTAATATTTCTATCTAATTTTAGCTGATAATCATTGTCATAACTATTTACTTTAGGTTATAATTATTTAGCATGGCAGTTTTTATCCTTTTTTTAATCTTCCTAAATCCTACACAGGTTTTTTGCTGTTGTTGAAACAATGTATTTTTACCAAAATAACTGCTTCAGAGGTCATTGTCAGGTTAAAATAAACACGGGTCACAATATGTTTTTGAACTAATAATGAATCATGTTGTGAATATTATTTTACATGAATAAACACCTTCCAGCTTCTTGGTTTCAGTTAATGAAACGCAGGTGAAGCTTCCTTTGTATCATATTATGTTGGTGTCATATTTCTAAGAATAATAATAGAAAGAAAAAAAACAGGCTGTGGTTTAAACATGTAAAATAATTATAATATAGCATGCTGACCTTTCTCTCTGACCCCTTTTTTAAAAGGCCGCTCGTCTGACAGGCTCTAATTAACATCAGACTCCTGAAGCTTGACTGCTGTCTTCTGGGAAGCAGAGAACAATCTTGGCTCGGCTGTAGTGCTGTAAAACACAGCGAAAGGCCATCGGTTCATCTGTTAAACCCCGCCACCACCACCCGCTCCTTCACGCCCCCCTTCTCCCACTCCCTCCTTCCACTCACCACCCACTTCTTTCTCATCTCCCACTCATGTAAAAGAAAGAAACCGCTCATAGATGCTGCTATTAAAGATGTTTTCTCTTTGTTGTTCCACTTGATCGTTGCGCTCCATGTTTGAGACTGACAGACGGCTCACAGGAGACGATGAGCAACACGTAGGAGTTCAAACGTGTTGAGTTGGAAGCTGATGAGTCCACATCCTGACAGGTAGTGAAATACAATACATGAAGTTATATGATCCTTGTTAGGATTCCTAGTTAAAGGCGTTCTGTAAACAGAGGACGGAATATTGCAAAAGTGAAAGCTAGCAATCGTGATAAAGTTGACAAACTCTGTTCCGGAAGCAGATTTATCACGTTCACCTTCAAGATTTACTCAGGAGGTTCCTGTCAGTCCTTGAAATCAGCAGGATCATGACCTCTTTGACAACCACTTTGATGACCTGTGCAACTTTGAAAGTTATGATGTAACAGGGATGGCATAAAGGTCAGTTACAACTTTAACTTAAATATAATTTACTGTTTATGTCAGATACACACAAACTTTTTATTTGTTCCAAATCAGATCTAAATGTTCTCTAATGACTTTGGTCAGACGAGGTTAGGACAGTGACATTTTCAGTTACCGTATTTTCCACCAAATAAGTCGCTCCGACATCAGTCCAAAAATGTCTCATAAAGTGGAACAAAACATGTACAAAGTATAAGTTGCTTCGCTGTATAATATATCTCATTTATTATGCGTCACCACTGACCCCCGGGAAACGTGAGCCAGCGATGTGCCAAAAGTATATTGGCTGCCAATGGCGGCCTTGGGAGCGCGCACGAGAGGACTGACTGTTGCAGTTCTTCGAAATTTAACAAGGTTAACACTTAAAAACAATTGTTTGTTTGCTCGACATTATAGCAAAGGCGTGTCTCAGGTTAACTTTCCCTTAATAAATACACTTTAATGGTCAAATCAGCTGCATTTCAAAATTTGATTGGGTTACAAAAATAGCATTATGAATATGCGAAAAAAAATTTAAGTCGCTTCAGTGTACAAAGTGCAGGACTGACAAATTCATGCAAAAATTGCGACGTATACACCAGAAAATATGGTAATCTTGTAAATGAAAATGCCAAACAGTTAGATGACTATTTGGTCTGGTTTGGGTAAATCCAAACCAAACTAACTTAATAATAATAATAATAATAATGAATTCAATTTATAACGCACTTTTCATTAATGAAAATCTCTACAAGGTGCAACAGAATTAAATGTCAATAAAACAAATAATAAAACAATTAAAATCAATAACAGTATCAACTAAGATCAAAAGTAGAATCATGAGGAGGTAGAGTATGCTCGGTTGAAAAGAAAGGTCTTCAAGCCGCTCTTAAAGTCAACCACAGGCTGGCATTATAACCACATTTAAATCATTTGTGTTTGTTTTTCAAATTAATTCATCATGGTCACAAACATATTCACAAAAATGGTAGTTACAGGTTATTCCTGACACTGTATTTGAAGCAAAACACTTTTTTTATATATATATTTCATGAAATCAAAAAGTTTGTAAATCTGCCCCTTTACAAAACCTGCCCTGTGGACTTCAGGCCCTCCACACCAACAGGCCTAATGAATTTTTTGAGCTATACAGGGGTGTCAAACCCACTTACAAAGGGGGACCAAAATTAACACTTTTTCAAACTAAGGGCCAATTTCAGAAACTATGAACTCAAATCAGATACCCAACATATTTTCTTGGTCACTGGTTCCTCAACAGGAGTTTAATTGGTCTCATTTGATGTTCTCTGTTGTGCTTTTGACATCATAAAGATTACTGAAAATTTCAAGAGAAAGAAGTATTTTACGTTTCACATAATCATCTTTGGGGCCAGATAAGATGTCAACGAGTGCCACATTTGGCCCCTGGGCCTTGAGTTTGACACATGTGAACATTCTTTTTGATGTCAGCCTCGTTTTGTTTCAAGTTTCTGCTGTATCTGATCCCAAAAAAAAAAGAAGTTTAAACTCTTCATTCTTGCTGTTAATGATTCCACTCAAGAATGTTGCTAACAGGTGCCCCGCTGTGGCGTAGTGGGTTAAGCGCAGGGCACATATGCTGGGGGCTTTCGGCTCTCCACAGGCTCGCGGGTTCGCGTCCCAGACCCGGCGAGCAATTTTCTGTGGTGTCTCCTCCCCTCTCTCCCGTTTCACCCTCTCCCTCTCTTCAATAAAAGCCACTAGAGCCACAAAATGTAAAAAATAATAATAAAAAAAAAAAAAAAAGAATGTTGCTAACAGTGTGATAGCTGTAATTCATTGACCTTTATGGTTTGCTATCATTTGATTGGTGCGATGCTAAAGGGTAGCTGTCTTTTTTATTTATGAATTTATTTTGGTCAGTCTAGAAAAATCACACTTTAGCAAACGCATGGCAGAAACATCACCAGATTGTCTGTTTGTGCTCTTTCAGTTTCCATGATGGTTAACCAACTTGCCTCCTCTGTGATGCAACTTGTAGGGAGTAAAGTGAAGTAGCTCACTTCCACATGAGGGCGCCGCCTTGCTCATTGTATAAAGACAAACAGGGTAAGATGAGTAAAGACCAAAAACTCTTCGCTGTTAATTAAAGTGTTTAAAATAAATGAGCGGTAGTCTGTAATTTGAAAAATTGTGTCTCGGCTGAAGAAAATGCTGCTGGTTCAAATCTCACCTTTTGTTCCCTCCTTAGAAAATTAAAGGAAACACTATTCATCTTAAAGGTCCACCGACATGATTTTTTTACTATTCATAAAATTGCTCAAAATATATATATTTTATCATTTAAATATGTTCCTTTATGCAAACAAAATGATAAATCACTTTAATTTTGCTTTAAAAGTGATTTTGAACTTCAAGCCGTGTTTAATCATGGGAAATCTGATTACACCCGAACGCACCATCTGTGATGTCACACCGGGCAGAGCTCTGGGCTTGTCACAGTGCGTAGGTATGAGCAGCTCGACATGAAGGTAAGTCTGATACAGCATCAGACCTAAATTAGATCCTGTTGTTTCTTGTTCCATCACCCAAACTATTTTCTGCTTCCCAAAATGAAGACAAATAGCTCAAATCTTCACATAGATTGATAAATTTGTCGGGTTTTAAATGGTCCGCTATTAAAGAGACCAGAGCCCAGGGCCTCATGTACAAAGACTTGCGTAGATTTCTTACTGAAAAGTCACGTACGGACAAATCCAGAAAAGTGTCCACGCACAAAAAAATCCAGATTTATCAAACTGTGCGTACACCGGAATCCACGCACATTCCTTATGTACAACACAATCAACGTGGAATTCAGCGCACATGAGAGAGTGGCCGACTCCGCCTTTGACACGCCTCCGTATGAATATGCAAAGTCATTCAAATATGCCATGCACGACAGGAATGTCGTCTCTGCTCCATTGCAAATCATGTCGGAACGTGGAAAAAAGAGGAACTTCACGGACTGTGAACAGGAATCACTTCTGAGTGAGGCAGAGAAGCACGGAAAAAGGTTTTATTCGGCACGCCTAGCGCAAAACATACCATCCACTTTTAAACAAGAAGTTGACCCATCTGCTCTAACATGCCTGTATAGGTTAGTGGTGAGCGCGCCCGCCCTTCGTCCCAAAGGTCGTGAGATCGACTCCCCCTTGGTACAACGTTTTTTTTTTCATTCCAGATTTAAAGAACACAGGACAACTATTTAATAAAACAACAAGAAATAGAACAATACATGAAATGAAAGGAAGCAGACGATTTCTTGTTTTGTAAATAGTTTTCATGTGTATTTAAATCTGGAACGAAAAAAAAAAAAGAGAAACGTTGTACCATGCGAGATTCGAACTCATGACCTTTGGAACTAAAGGCAACCGCGCTACACACTGACCTAAACGTAGGCGTGTTGGTACAGCTTGGTTAACTTCTTATTTAAAGAAATCACATCTCATTGTTGTCAATATCGTTGCCACTATTTGGCGCATGCTTTTATATCCACTCATCTAATTGCGTCCATGTGGATGTAATAATTGTTAATCATGTGTGTTTGGTGGGATTTATGATTATTTTCATATCATGGACACAGTTTCTCTGAATAACCTGTAAGTGTCGCCAAAGGAACAATAACCACAGAAACGTGCGTACGCAAGCAGGGGAGCAGCCGTGGATTTGTACGTGGATGCGCAGATATTCCCGTTCATATCAGATTTGATACATACGCCACTTTGCGTGGAAAGTGACGTGCGCAATGTTTTTGTGCGTGCGCACGGTTGATACATGAGGCCCCAGAGCCCTCTGCCCAGTGTTACGTCACAGATGGTGCGTTCGTGTGTAATTGGATTTCCCATGATTAAACACGGCTTGAAGTTCAAAATCACTTTTAAAGCAAAATTAAAGTGATTTAGCATTTTGTTTGCAAAAATGAACATATTTAAATGATAAAATATACATATTTTGAGCAATTTTATGAAAATTAAAAAATCATGTCAGCATTCACTGTTCTGAAGGTTCTGGTGATGCCCAAAGATTTTGAAAGAACTTTGGTATTTTATTTTCCTCTCTGAAGTTTCCTGTCCTTATTCTCAGGCAAAACGGATTCATCTGCACATCGCAGGAAACACTCCTTTTCACCTTGTGGTATTAAGTAGGATTTAGGTCCTGCTATCTGAAAATCTCACATCTGGCAGTTCTGGATGACATCCTCTTCAGGCTGCTTTTGGTGCTGTACGGACTCAAGTATGTGCTAACCCTTACTGGGGTGCAGTGTCAATACTGATGAATTTTCTCGTCGACGTAGCTGTTATAGCTGAATCACTTTGAACTCTTCTCATCTTTTCATTCTGAATCCATTTTCCATCACATGTCACATATACACGCACACACACACAAAAAGATTTTATGGCATTTTTATTTACTTCTATTTTACCAGTGCAAAGTGAGTTTTCTAATCTGTGCATGGTTCAAATTTTTTCCCATCAAGGTCAACTCCTTTTCTGCTCTGAATTTCAAGGCTTACCGTAAATTCAGATAACACGAGAATGCCAAGTGGAAGTGATTCCCCATACCTTCTGCAATTTGTGCAGCGCCGACAAGTAGTCCCTACACACCTGCCATTTTTCACCGGAATAAAAAAAAAATCAATCCGCTGCATCGGGGGGGCTCATTTTCATCATCACTTCATTGACTTTCTCCCCAGATAAATTTTCTTTACAACCACCTAGTCATACAGTTGGAGGCCAAAGAGATCATAGAACGTCTTAATGAGCTCGCACTTCTTCTTTTTTTTTCCTTTAGCCTTGTTAGCTGACATTTAGTTAAGACGCTCATGTTGCTGACAAAAGCGTTCCCGGTAATGCTCTTGCTAGGTGAGACACGTACGGCTCTGTGTTTGATCCTGACAGCTCAGAGGCACGTTCATCACACGCGTGCTTAGAAGAACAAAACCAGGTGACACGCAGGCGCCTCACCGGGAGTGGGTGTTGACTCAGCAGTTTTATTATTAAACGATAGGATGGGTGAATTTGGTGATAGTGAAGAAATTATTGAAATTGCTGCTTTCAGATCTGCACATTTAAAGTGATTGAATTCAATTTTTATCAGGAATTTGAGTGAACATTTAATTACCGATGAACATTACCGTACTTTCCGCCGTACACGTCGCTCTGCCGTATGTCGCATCGGTCCAAAGATGTCTAATAAACTGGAAAACTACATAAATAACTAATTTTTCTGTATAAGTTGCATCTATTATGCGTCACCACTGACCACCTGAAAACATGGGCCAGTGTTGTGCCAAAAATCGATTGGCTGCCAAATTCATTCACACTTTATTTAGACAGGTTAATCCCATTGAGCCTTGAGGACTCATTTACAAGAGAGACCTGGTTTCAACAAAGAATGATGACAACAGTGGACAACAGCAACAACAATAGACAATCATAAAAGAGGCATACAGATTTTTTTTATAGTTTTTTATTTTTATTTTTTACTAATTAAAATAAGATGGCAAAAAAAGCAAAAACTGCTAGATTATAAGGCAAATGTAGAAAACTAAAAACAGGAACATGTCTGCATTGGTCCTTGCCAGGAGTTCAACAGATGTTTGAAGTCACTTAGAGAGGTCAAGGCCAAGAACTTCAGATCTTTTTGTAAGATGTTCCAGGAAACAGGAGCGGAGTATGGCCTGTTTGCCAAGTTCAGTTCTCACTGAGGGAACACTGCCGGTAATCATGTCCTGACAACGCACGCTGTAGCTGCACTCACACAGAGACATGTAGGAGGAGATGTATGAAGGCAACAGACCAAGAAGTGATTTAAAGATGAAAATGTACCAGTGGAAGAGTCTGCGTGAGGTTAATGATGTCCAGTTAACCAGTGAATACAGGGTGCAGTGGTGGGTACGATAATCACAGCCAGTTATGAATCTTAGAGCACCATGATAGACAACATCCAACATCTGCAGGGTGCTTGTAGGAGCGTTCATGTAGATAATGTCACTGTAATCAATGGAGAGAAGGAAAGTCACAGATACAAGGCGTTTCCTAACATTCAGAGTTGGACAGGACATGTTTCTGAAAAAGAAACTCAATCTAACATTCAGTTTTTTACTAGGTTTTCCACGTGGAGTTTAAAAGAGAGATGCGAATCGACCAGGATACCCACATATTTATAGGAATCAACAAACTCAATAGGGACACCATTTGAGGATAAAATCAGAGGAATAATAATAATAATAAATTCAATTTATACCGCACTTTTCATTAATAAAAATCTCAAAGTGCTAATCGCAAAAATCTCAAAGAACTGCTGGGACCGACTTCCTGTTTGGGAAAAGAAGCATATCTTTGGTTTTATCAGCATTTAAGACAAGTTTGAGATGGAACAAATCTGACTGGATGATGTCAAAAGCGGATTGCAAAAGCTGGAAAGCCTTAGCAACTGTTTTAGCTGTTTTAACAAATGGCGGCTGCGGGAGCGTGCACGGGAGGAGTAACAAAAATTTAACAAGATTAACACTTAAAAACAATTGTTTGTTTGCTTGAAATTATAGCAAAGGTGTGTCTCAGTTGAAGTTTCCCTTAATAAATGCACTTTGTCAAATCAGCTGCATTTCAAAAGCCGATTTGCAGCTGTGGGAGCGCAAAGGGAGGACTCTCTGTGCATTGTTTCAAAATGTACCAAGATAACCACCTAAAAACAATTATTTATTTGCTTGACATTATAGCAAAGGTGTGTCTCAGTTTAGCATTTCCTAAATGCACTTTAAAGGGGACCACACATGCAAAATTCACTTTTTAATGTTTTTTTACTAAACTTTGGGTATTTACTTCATAAAAAAACAGTCCTTGTGCCAAAAAAATGCACCCAGTGGTTTATTTACTCTAAGTAGATTTATTTGTCTGTGATTAAAAACGCTCCGTTTCACACTTCCTGCGGTTTGTGATGTCACAAACCGCAGCCAATCACCTCAAACCTGAGTCCAGCCCCTCACCTAGCAACCCCTGGTGATGCTCCACCCACTTGAGTATAAAAGATGTCACGGTTGCCTAGCGGTTTAGGAGCTGACCTGGCGGTCATTTATTCATTTATTTAGCCCATGGGGGGCTAGGGGTTTGCCCTGCTCCAGCCATGCAGCACATCTCGAGTAAAACCAGAATGTTTTATTACCTTGTTTGAATGAACTCTGTCTCGTTGAAACTGTGCACACACACTCTAGCGGTTTGGACTTGTTTCTTATATGATGAAGGCTGGACGATATGGCCAAAATTTTTATCACGATATAGTTCTTAATTTCGGTCGATATCGATATAATTCGATATCGATAT
>JBBPBX010003874.1:0-10913 GCA_038048925.1 Garcialebias charrua | reverse complement strand
AGAGCTGTACAAGGAATAATCAGTACTTTATCACATTCATACACCAATGGGACACACATCGAAGGCAATGAGAGGTTCAGTGTCTTGCCCAGGGACACTTCATCATGTAAGTGCTGGTGGAATCGAACCCCCAACTCTTGCATTGGAGGATGACTGCTCTAACCACTCAGCCACAGCAGCCCCAAGTACTTGGGGTCAACTGTCCAGGAAAATGGGGAATGTGGTAAAGAGGTGAATAAGAGTCCTGGCAGAATGGAGTGGAGGGAGAAATGTTTCAGGAATGATTTGTGACAAAAGGATGTCAGCAAAGGTCAAAGGAAAAGTTTACAAGACAATTATGAGACCAGCTATGTTGTATGATCTGGAAACAGTGGCACTAACAAAAAGACAGGAGAAAGAACTGGAAGTAGCAGAAATGGATATGTTGAGGTTCTCCTTAGGAGTGACAATGATGGAAAATAATAGGAATGAGATCAGAGGTTCAGCACAAGTTGAACAACTGGGAGATAAAGTTAGAGAGGCCAGACAGATGGTTTGGACATGTCCAGAGGAGGGACAGTGGGTGTATTGGTAGAAGGATGATAGAAATACAGCTACCAGGAGAAAGACAAACAGGAAGGCCAAAGAGATGTATGGATGAAGTTGGACTCACTGTGGCAACCCCTGAATAGTGAAAAGATGAAACAAGAAGAAGAAGAAGAAAGAAGAGTCTAGGAAACAAAAACTGTGTTGAAAACTTGAAGTTGGGATGTGTGATAGCTTCCCATTGTCCAAACATGCCGTCAGGACCTAGAGTACAGTGTGTTACCACAAAGGTGGCAGGGTGGGGGTGTATGTGGAGTTGGTGCCAACAGAGGACAGATCCTGCAGTTGTAATCACACCAATAGGAAGAACAGAAAACCTGTTGGAAATGAATACTGTGAAATGTTACACTGTGATATCAGTAACCGAGGCACTGATCTTAAATTGAAGATACGTGGGTGTTGGATGTGTTTTTTCGACGCTTCCCCACGAGAATCCCAGTGAGGAGTGATCTTTGCCAAAAGGAGAAGGAGAGAGAAGCAGCTTTCCTATCTCCTTTTCCTCAAAGGTACTGTACATGGTTTAAAGGTGACCCACCAGCCTCCTCATCTCATCTCCTCATTATTTTAGAACCAACAGCACTCTCGTCATGTCAGAACACCAAAACAGTACATCTTGTCGCTCACTTCCCGAATGTTTGTCCAACCCAGCGATCTGCCTGAACCCTGCGTGTTTTCTCTGCAAATACAACTCATCAAACCACAAGCTTTCTACATTTCTAACAGTTTAGGTTTCTGATGAATTGCTCATATCCTAAAGGCATGTTTGCATTAGGTTCTATTTGACTTCTCCACTACAAATATTAAAAAGTGAATGAGAGGATAAACTAGAGAAACTCTACTAAGCCTAATTTGAATGTGCATGGCGTGTTGGCTGATTATATTTGCATGTATTCATTATTGTTTGGAGACGTTCTTATCAGTGGATTGCAGAGAGTGAATAAGAAATCTCCTGATATGAACAAAAAGGACAATTAATGGATTTTATTAGGTTAATGTGCACTGTATTCTTTTAGAAACAGCACCAATTGTTCCCTAATGACAAACCCGGAAATGGATGACTGTCTGTCTCATTCAAACAGTTTTGATAGGGAAATTACAACCTCGTGCTCTTTAGAAATTCCACTTTTTAAAAAAAGGGAGGGGATGTTGTTGCATGTGACGAGGCAAATGGAGACAGACAGCAGAGAACTGAAGATGGTTTGGCAGACCAACGTGCTGCAGCACCTCTCTGCAGACTCTGCCTTTGACAGTCTGGGATAAGTGGCCATTAAAATCCCATGATCACTTAATGCACCTGTCATTAGCCATCAGCTGTGCATTAACACGGCTAGCATGGGCTTATGCCAGAAGATGAAATGGACTCTACTCAATTAAAAGCAAAAAAGGAAATACATTTTTAAAAGAATTGTCCCACGTTTTCAGTTGTCTGGTTGGAAATGTTCTGTCTGGTGCACAAACAAAAGGGAAGGAACGTTCGACTTTAATGACTATATAATTTCAGTTTATCTCAAAATGCAAATATCACCACAATAAGGGCTTTTTTTTAATCAAGTAGAATAAAAGTCCTGAATAAAAAATTTAAGGCTTAGCAATCCTTAGTTATTTTTGTCAAACGTTCGAAATACTGGATACTGCCATCTCAAACAATGTCCGGCTCACAGTATGTGTTGTGAATGACTCCCAGCTACTACCACTTACAGTTTTAGGTCAGTATGTGTTAAAATGATTGAGTCATATTCATTTTTATGCTTTTTTTAAGCTATTGCAACCATCTTGAATTGAGGTCTCTCCAAAAAGTAATCAGCTGTGGAGCTACATCCAATTATTGTTGATGTGATTCATTAGATATTTTGCTAACAGTCGGCTTTCTAAAGTGGATGATAATAAAACATGAACATTAATGAGGATGACTTGTGTTGAAGAACAATTCAAGTAAACTACAGATGGGCTATATGGCTGTTTGAAGGGAGTTGGATCTTGTGGATCTGTTTGTTTCAAAGAGCCGTTCAATTTTGATTGGTTAGTAACATTAGGATATATGGCCTACGTCACTACGTACAACCACATATAGTGACGCAGGCTGTATGTTGTGACGAATTGTATAAGAGCCATGAACCCCCTTCTCATCCTTAGCACATTTTCCAAATACAAAGCCGGCTGTAATCCTCCTAATCGTTTGTTTTAAAGAGCTATTCAAAAGATTTGGCTCGGTCGTGAACACCACATCTCTAGTTACAGAAAAGTTATCATCTTATCTAAATTACCATAATTTTTGCTGCATAAGTCACTTTTTTTCATAAAGTAGCATGCCTGTGACTTAAACAGCAAAGCGACATATTTGTTTTATCCCCATATTTATAACCTAATTTTTGGCTGAAATCTGACAATTTCATTCATTCTGACATGGAAAATATTGAACACTACCATTTTCAGCCACTAGAGGGCCCTCGACCAATAAGGCAAGCCAAGTGTGAAATTACCTGTAAGCAGTTTTGCCCATTAAAGTGCATTTATTCAGGAAAAGTTCAACTGAGTCACACCTTTGTTATAATGCCAAGCAAACAAATAATTGTTTTAGGTGGTTATCTTGTTAAATTTTGAAGAAATGAACAGCGAGTCATCCCTCTACGCGCTCCTGCAGCTACGGATCGGCATTTGAAGTGCAACTGATTTGACCGTCAAAGTACATTCATTAAGGAAATGTTCAACTGAGAGACACACCTTTGCTATAATTTCAAGCAAATAAATCATCTTTAAGTGTTAATCTTGTTAAAGTCCTCCCGTGCATGCTCCCTCGGCCACCATTTGGCAGCCAATGGATTTTTGTCACAACACCGGCCCACATTTCCGGGTTGTCAGCGGTGACGTTTAACAAACAAGATGCATCAGCGGTGATGCAAAATAGATACAACTTATGCGGTTAATCAACGGATTTGTTTTTCCCCACTTTATTAGACGTATTTGGGATGATGCAGCTTATACGGTGGTGTGACGTGTATGGCAAAAAATACGGCAGTCATTTGAACTGAGTCCTACTTTCTGTAAAGTGTCTATTAAAGGTGAGGGCTTCAGTAAACTAAAATGATGATTTAAAACATTTATTTATTCCTTTTTTGATAAATATAAACAAGGGTGCAGTTGGTAGAGCTGTTGCCTCTCAGCAAGAAGGTTGCTGGATCAGATCCCAGCCTTTCTGGGTGGAGTTTGCATGTTCTCACAGACCAAAAACATGCATGTTAGGCAGATTGGTAACTCTAACTTGTCTCTAGGTGTGAGTGAGAGAGTGAATGGTTGTTTGTCTCGATTTTTTCGTGTCCATGTGATGAAATTGCCACTCGTCCAGGGTGTCCCCGCTTCTTGCACAGTGACTGCTGGACATGGGCACCAGTGGGTAAAGATGATGGATGGATGTAATATGAATTAAAAAAAAAAGGTTAATCTATCCTTCATACAGCATTTATTAGAAAAAGCTAAAGAGTCTGTGGTGGGCTGAGGCTGAGCACGCTTTGCTAAAAGGAAAGATATACAGTAGTCACTCCAAATAATAATCTCATGAATACATGAATAAATATGTTAGTCTGAGAACTATCCTCCTTTGTGTTTTTCTCTAGAGTGTCTTCTTTTTGCACTTAAAAATACATAAAGTCTAATGTTATTTGCAAACAATGAGCTCATTACAACAAAAGAACAACTAATTCCCTCAGGCAAAATAATTCAACATGTATTTAAAAAAAAGCTTTCTGATGCTATTAAATACATTTATTTAAGCTGTTTGAAAGTAGTAAAAATCCTGTAACCTGAGATTTTTGTTCCTATTTTGTTATTTTATCATTCTTTTAGTTATTTGAGTGGATTTACTTGTTAAAAAATACCAAATTCCTGTGAAAATGTGGAAATTGGTCAGTCGAAAAAACAGAGCAACTCATCTACAGTATATTTATTTTCAGTGTTGGCTACTTGTAGCTTTTAATCTTCCTCTTGAGTTTTGCTCTTCTCTCTGTAAACGGCCTGATTATTCTCTTGTTGTTGTTTAGTCCAATTTAAAAAGTGCAGCAGCCTCTTTTACTAAAATGTTGATGGAAAGTGTTTCAGAGTGTTCCAAGGAACGGTTTGTTTAAATTCTTCTGGAAAAAGAAAATAGTGGCGCCAACTGAGCTGGTCTGTTAGCAAAATACAGTACCCTCATGAACGGCTGAACGGATTGTACCATACTTTCCGGTGTATAGGTCGCACCTTTTATGGTTTTTTTCAAGGCCTGCGACATATACACCAGTGCAACCTATTTATGGAATTTTTTCCATATTTTTAGACCAATTTTTGGCTCAGTTATGACCGTTTTTCACTTTGGCAGAAAATGGTGCAGTACCACTTTCGGCCGCTAGGGACACTTCCAGAGGAGTACACCGACCGTTTCCAGCTCATGCGTCCGAAAAAAAGCTCCTCTGCTCGGACTGACTCTGTCGGCCTCCTGGTCTGGAGGCAACTTCTTTTAGCTCTGTGTTTGTTAGCTGTTTGTTTGCAAGATAAGTCAAGAACCACTCAGCGGATTTTTCTGAAACTTACCGAATGTAATCACAGTGTGTGGACGTTTACAAGTGAGTAGCTTTATTAGATGTTTGAGATAAAAATAAAAATAAAACAATCTTTTATTAGCATAGCTTCTGTTAGCTTGTGGTGGTTGTATTTCTGTTTATGTTATAAATAGCTTCGAAACCAATCGGTTTATATTTTTTCTGCTTACAGATAGGGATGGGGCAGATCCGATCCAGTATCGGTATCGGTATCCGATATCAGCATTATTTAAGTATCGGATATCGGATCCAACCTGCCGATATTTTTCCGATCCAGCTTCAAAGAGCACTTGTGCTCAATCACATTCTGTGACTGCTCTTCTTAACATGGTGTGAGTTAAACCTAATGAAGACCCTCTTAAACCTTACAATAGGGAACCCACTGACTTTAACAGCACACAGCTTAGCATTTTTTTAGTTTTCCAGCTTTAGCAGTGAGCCATGAGCTACTGTTGTTTTTAGTTTTCCTGCTTTAGCTGGAAAACTAAAAAAACGCTAAGCATTATGGGAAAGACAACAAAATCCACTCTCTTAGTGGTTAAGGGGAATGGCTGTGTTGTCTTTCCCATCATGCTTAGCGCTTTTTTAGTTTTTTTCAGCTGCACCATGAGTAAGGAGGACATGTGTGTGGTATACTTGCCTCCTGTCCTGTGTGCTGTTAAAGTCAATGGGTTCCTTATTGTAAGACTTAAGCATGTCTTCATTGGGTTTATCTCACACAATGTTAAAATGAATAATTTGGGTACAAAAGTATCATTATACAGAGTCACATACCTGAACAGTATCGGATTGGAAAGTATCGGTATCGGTCGATACTCAGTTATGAAGTATTGGTATCGGATCGGAAGTGAGAAATGTGGATCGGTGCATCCCTACTTACAGAGTGTAATTATAAGGCTTTAATGTACGTAACTATGGCTGGATGAATCATTTGACATAAAATTTTATTTTTTTATTCGTGTCAGAGGCGGACTCGTCTCGTGTTTAGCTTCTGTTTACGTTATAAATAGCTTCAAAACCAATCGTGTATATTTATTTCTGCTTACAGAGTAATTATAAGGCTCCAATGTACTTAAAGGTTCAGTATGCAGTTTCTGTAGAACTGCAGCAGTTAGAAATATTTTCAACAGGCAAAGCATTCTGATCCCTCCCCCTCAGAGCCATATGTGGCTCTGCCCCCTTGTGGTCTGTTGAATTTCAAATTCAAGCTCTGTTTTTATTGGCTGATTCAAATTCAAGCTCTGTTTTTATTGGCTGGTTACAAACTCTGTTTTTATTGGCTGGAAAATGGCGGGTCACCTTTTCTTTTTAGAAATGCTTATTTACCACCTGGAGAAGCAAGGGGACAATATTTTTTTTTTTTTCAGAGATTACCTGGCTAACATCAGTCTGTCAGGAGGTAGTGACAGAGTGAAGAAATATGTTCATAAAAAAAGCTACATACTGCAGCTTTAACTATGTCCTGGAGAAAACATTTGACATAAAATTCGATTTTTTATTCGTGTTTTCAGAGACGGACTCGTCTCGTGTTTAGCTTCTGTTAGCTTCTGGCAGACATTAGCAGCAGAGCTAAACACTCGGTCCATATTGCCGGGTTGACTCAGCGGTCACGCGGCGCGTCAGCGGTGGATGACGCGTTACGTCGGCGGTGACGTAGGTGCGACCTATACACCGGTGCAACCTATTTATGGATTTTTCCAATTTTTTGGCAATAATTGGACACTGCGACCTATACAATGGTGCAACCTATAGTCCAAAAAATACGGTAATGAAACCCTCAGAAACCAATCATTGCATTGACATCTTCAACTGATAAACTTTTGGAGTCAATCCAACTCAAAATGGCTGACACAGAGTGCTGTTATTGTTTATAGCTTAGCCAATTTTGCAAGCATTGAGCTAAAATCTAGTGTGGGAGTCATACCCAGCACATACTTTGCATGAGACTTTGCATAATGTTATTTTAAAGTTTGACAAAATGATCATAAACATTCCTTTAAGGCATGGTAGCTTTTAAATTAATTACCTAATTTATTTATTATTTCAATCCTGGTTTGTGCATGTGCCAATGTCCACAACGCTTCTTTATTTTTATAAAAGTCTGCATAATTTACCAAATAATGGTTGACTCACCTCGAGACGACAAAGTTTAATAAATGTGCTGAGAACTCACTTCTCCTGTTTCTGGCATAAACAAGCTGTCAGCATAAATACAAACAGCAATGACTTGGGCTTTCCAACAATTTCAGACTTTGATTTATAACTGCTGGTTTTATTTCTGACTTCCCTCTGTAAATATATAAAACAGTGTGTCCCTGTTGTTTTGGCATATAAAATTTAAAATCCACCAAAGTGGATGACACAGTTTGGTCTGACGCCAGTCAATGAAATGTTTTCATTAATAGAGTCATTAAAAGAATAGGAAGCTGTCTATGTATAAATGGATTTTCTGGTAATTGTTTTTGTACCCTGGGGCTTTGGATGCAGATTTGTTTTGTGTCCCTGTTTGATTCTGTCAGTATCATAGCTAAGAGTTGCCCATTTTCTGCATGAACATGCTATTTGAAAAGGGTGAGTGCCAGGTCATTTTAATTAGGTCCAAATGTCCAAAACAGGCCATCTTCCCTGCCAGCGTTTTTCACTCAACCTATCGCAGGAATAACAAGAAGAAGCAGTTAGGAATGAAAATTCAAAAACAAGATTGAGTCTGGACCTGCTTAATTCCTTACTAATCCGTTCAAACTAATCATGGCTTAAAAATAAATAAATGAATAAACAGACGTAACAGCTAAAACAAGTGACACAGACTAGCTCCTGGCTGTTTCTTTCTTTCCACATTAAAAACATGACAAATTCACATAGTAACTTGTAGCTCGACACATAGACTTGTAATTCTATTAAAGGGATAGTCTGTTCATTTTGCCTTCAAACGTTCAAGTTACAGTCTTAAGGGAACTGAGATTTTTGCAAAACCTCAGTACAAAACTAGTTTAATAGTCATGTTTAGTCATGTTCGTGCTGCTGTTTATAATGATGTTTTTCTGCTACATTAGGGCTTAGTGTATTACTAGTTGATGTCTCTCTTAGTTAATCCTAGATGTTATTATTGTTTTTCTCTTGCATTTGTTGTTGGATGTAACTGGGACCCTGTGTACATAATCTCGTTTTCAACACATGTACTACATGCGGTGCAAATGACAATAAATTCTCTCTGACTCTGACTCTTAAAGGGAAGGTCTATTTCAATACAGGGAGTTGAATTGTGGAACGGCTTGGGAAATGATGTTAAAAATGCAAAATCAGTGCTTGTGTTTAAAAAATGATTAAAACTAATTTGTTAAAATATTAAAATTTTCAGTTTAAAGGTTTATTGTAAAATCTCAAAGTAGGAATATAATAAGTAGTTTATTTTAGTATTTATATATATTAAGGTGTTTAAAATCCTACATTCTTGCAATACTCTCAACAATTTTTCTAAACTCTAAACGCTCTAAACAAGCACAGAATATCTTGATTTCAGCTCCCTGCCTCCACTGCTCTCAGACACCTGCAAGTGCTCTTGACCCCGCCCACTTCTCCGCTCTGAATGGAGATCAGCTACAGGAGGAAGTTTATCCTGCAGTATGGGCTGCACAAAGGTGCAGGAGGTGCTAAATAATTTGAAATAATTTGTTTTAAATAAAAATCCCATGCTGACCTTGCGACTCATCCATCAATCAACCGATTGTGTGTCGTGTCCAATCTTATTTTGAAAAACGGCAAAAGAGCGTGTCCACAATAAACGGGCCGTGAAGTGTCTGTATATCATATTTATTTAATACAAAATGAAAATACTTTGTAATTTTATTTTGTTTCAACAGGATTTTGCTATATTTTAGAGAACAGTATGACATTTTGCATGAATATTTGTATAGAATTTGATTTATTTAATGACTTTACAGTGTGTGTGTGTGGGGGGGGAGGGGGGGTAGGGATGCTGTAACGAGTGCAGCTATAACCAGATATAAGGACCGAGGAGAACAGATAACAAGACTCATTATTTACAGTGTTTATTTACAAAGTGGTAAATCATGCAACGAGCCAGGAGGATGCTGGACCCATAGAGAGCAAGAAGACGATTAGTGGTCTGTTGGGAGAGATGATAACGTTATTACTGATCTTTCTTATAAGAGAAGCAGGAGTCAGTAGTGGGGAGAGCTGATCCAAATTGTTCCAGGTGAAGGTATACGTCCCAACAATGGCAGGTGGTAGGAAGATGTGGAGGCCGCTGAGGAGGCACAGAGGAGCTCGAGGGCCACAGAAGAAAATCCAGGAGACGCCAGGGGTTAATTGCTGGAGGGACATTGAAAAGACAGTTGTCGTTTTAAGACAGGAGTAAAAGGCTACAATAGAACTGCCATTGGGAGGTAATGCTCCAGCGCTGGCTGGATGTCCTCCGCAGCCTTTTATGCTTATGTTCATCAAGCCGATGAGCCTCAGGTGCTGCTGATTAGTTAGGCTGTGGGTGCAGGAGCTGGCAGAGCAGAACTCCCACAGGTGCAGTGGTTAGATGAGCCTGTGATCAGGAGGTCGCCAGTCCGAATCCCCTGACCAGTACATGAAAGGTGAGGCGTGCACACCTGCCTCCACTTTTATTTGCTTCACTCTGGGCTCCTGAACAAGGCCCTCAACCCTAACATCTGCTCCCCTGGCCCTAGATGGCAGTCCTCTGCTGCACACATGGGCTGTGGAAGCTCTGTGAACATGGTTGCTCTAGGAAGGGAATCCTGCATAAAACAATTGCCAAATCTTTGTGCAAATTATCTCTCTGTGGCAAGGAGCAGCCAGAAAAATAAAATACAGTATGTACATGATTTACATAAGGCCAGTCGACGATGTAAGCAAACCAAGTGGCTGCTTAGGCCATCAACAGTCCTGTACAATGTGCTCAGAATGTCTTTAGAACAATTCTCAGCTGCTTCAAATTCACATTTTAACTTATTACAGGTAGTCCTCAACTTACGAATGAGTTCCGTTCCTACGGCCGTTCGCATGTCGGAAATCGCCGTAAGTCGGAAAATACGTCCAAACGGCACCTCATACGTACAGTACTTTATTTTACCAAGCACTAGCTTATCCTAACACATTACCCTACATAATTATCAAAAACCACATACTGTACATTTAGGAGCCATTTTTAAGGAAAAAAATAGTTAATTACCTACTGGTATGCTGGTCTCCGTCTGTTAGCATGTTAGCTCGTTGCACCTCCGAGTTCTGCAGCTTCCAGCTGCTTCATGCAGTCCACAGCGTTTACAGCAATGTCTGTTAGCATGTTAGCTCTTGCTCCTCCGAGTTCAGCTTCCAGTTGCTTCACTCAGTCCACAGCTCCTAACCTCCTCTGCTCTGTCTGCTCCGGTCTGCCCAAACCATGCGGTCTGGAGTAAATTTCCACTGAAGCTACTCCCCCTCCCTCCACCGAGTGCTCTCGCCCCTCCCCTCCTGTAAATTTAAAGGCGCATAAGCACATAAACGGCGTAACTAGAAGCAATGCTTTTCAATGGGACTCGTTCGTAAAGTTGAATCGCTGTAAGTTGAGACCGCCGTAAGTCGAGGACTACCTGTATTTGCAAAACTGACTCAGTGAAAGGAATTTTGTGTTTGCTAAGGCCAAGTAGCTGCAATGGCCGTCTTAAATTGTACTGACTGCAAAAGAAAATCAATTGTGGGATATTTTGTTAATCCTAACACACACAGACATCATTGCCTTTTTTTTTT
>JBBPBX010003873.1:65118-79898 GCA_038048925.1 Garcialebias charrua | reverse complement strand
ATATATCTATATATATATATATATATCTATATATCTATATATATATACTATATATATATCTATATATATATCTATATATATATATATCTATATATATATATATCTATATATATATCTATATATATATCTATATATATATATATATATATATATATATATATATATATATGAATGTAGAATGATGAACATATTCTACCATTGCTGTTCATCATTCTTTAGTTAGTAGCAGGTCACTTTTGTAAATGAGCCCTCGAGGCTCAATGAGATTTACCTGACTAAATAAAGGTTGAATGAATGAATGACTACTGTATATATATATATATATACAGTATATATAAATAAAAAAATTAAGGTTCATTGATAAACTTCATCAACTCGTTTAAAAGTTCTTTTCTTTTAATTGAGGATTTTTGGGATTGAAATTGCCCCAAGGCCACACCCTGCCACAGATCTTTGGAGGACACCCCACGTGGAGATGGTCTTCATCTGGTCTCCATGGGTCAGTCCTCAGTGCTGGTTGATCACCTTCGGTCTCACGCAGGTGCAACCCACTGAGATGAGTTTGGACTCCAGGCGGTAGTGGTAGCTGTGCCTGGCCCTGGCGTCTTGACTCGCCTCAGAACCAGCACCTGATGCAGAATGGGACGGGACTCCAGGCCCCCGTCCTCCAGTCCTTGGTGGTCCAGGCAGGTTTTGAGCAAACAGTGAGCCTGCGACAGCGCATGAGGGTACATGTTGTCATCCCTGGAGATGCTGAGGACAGAGAGGAGACAAAAAACTGTTAACAGGACTCTGAGCTTCATGAAGGACAACACACTGAGGAGCTGAAGCCTCACTTGTAGGTCCACGGTGAGATGGAGTCGCTGGCCAAAGAACTGACTTTTAGGCTGGGAACTAAATTGTTTGGGTCCAAACGCAGAGGGACCGTTTCTTCTGCTAATCCTTCAAAGGACTTCCTGTGTGGCTTTGCTGCTGTCTGTGGGACCACCACCACCATCATCATCAACAGGACAGCGCTGACAACCTGAGGAAGAAGAACATTCATTCATTCAACCTTTATTTATACAGGCTAGCCTCGTTGAGCCACGGGGACTCATTTACAAGAGAGACCTGTCTCACTCACACCTAGGGTCAATTTAGAGTTACCAATCAGTCTAACATGCATGTTTTTGGTCTGTGTATGTTATACATGAACACAGAATTTTAATTAAGTCATCTTTTTAAAAATTCTTAAATTTATAAAGTTGTACATTTTCTGTGACGTGGTTAGAAAAATAAAATAATAAAAAAAATAAGCTTCAAAGATATTTATTGTCAATATTGTGCATCTGTATTATTCTAATTTTATGTCCACTAAAATTGCAGCACAGAAAAGCCATAACAATAAAGAAATACATTATATAAAAACTGGAGCGTGAGATTGATAGGCGGATAGGTGCAGCGTCCGCAGTGAAGCGGGCGCTGTACCGGTCTGTCGTGGTGAAGAGAGAGCTGAGTCAAAAGGCAAAGCTCTCAATTTACCGATCGATCTACGTTCCCACCCTCATCTATGGTCATGAGCTTTGGGTTATGACCGAAAGAACAAGATCTCGGATACAAGCGGCTGAAATGAGTTTTCTCCGCAGGGTGTCTGGACTCTCCCTTAGAGATAGGGTGAGAAGCTCAGTCATCCGGGAGGGACTCGGAGTAGAGCCGCTGCTTCTCCACATCGAGAGGAGCCAGTTGAGGTGGCTCGGGCATCTGGTTAGGATGCCTCCTGGACGCCTCCCTGGTGAGGTGTTCCGGGCATGTCCCACCGGGAGGAGACCCAGAGGAAGACCCAGGACGCGCTGGAGGGACTATGTTTCTCGGCTGGCCAGGGAACGCCTTGGGATTCCCCCAGAGGAGCTGCTCCAAGTGGCTGGGGAGAGGGAAGTCTGGGCCTCCCTACTTAGGCTGCTACCCCCGCGACCCGACCCCGGATAAGAGGAAGAAAATGGATGGATGGATGGATGGATTATATAAAAACAACTATTAAACTTTGGTTTTTGTTTCTGCCTACCGTAATATCTGGTGGAAATACATTTCATAAACAATATTAGACATACAACCTTACCATCTACATTTTAAAATTGTGTAATAATATTATGATCACAGTTATATTAGTTGCAGTGCAAACCATAAAATAATCTTGACATAAATACAGTTTCCCCTTACTTACCTTGTTTCCAAAACCTGAATGGGAGTCTCCCCAAATTCACTTCTGAGACCTTCCCCAAAGTCATCATCTCTGCATAAAAACATATAATGTAGTTCAAACAATAATCAGATATTCTTTTCAACACATTTATCACACAATGACAAATTTATCTAACATATCAAAGCATGTAGGATGATTTAAAAAATAGCATCAAACAGCCATCTTCCATCCTGTTCTGCTGCTAGAAGTAAAATTTGAACTTTTTATGCTCTCCTTTCATCCTGCTTCACTGCATGCTCATGTCCGCAGCAAACTCGTCCACCCCACCGCAAGTTTTACAGATTTTATTCCAAAAATTAATAATTTTTGAGGCCCTTTATACAGGTAAACGTCCAAAGAGGTTGAGATGTATGCATCAACAACATATATTGTGTAGTACAACTAACAGACTTTTAGATTATGAACACCAAATGATCTGCAGACAATATGCTAATTGCTAGTTGTTGAGATCATGCCTCTCTTACACAGACAGCGCAGTTACAGTACTTTCAACATATCTGCATGCTGATCCACAATACAATAAGTTAGGATAACTAAATGTACGTATCAAAACAATACTGAGGTTGAATGAGTTAGCTGCTGCCATTAGCATCACGTCAGCTGTAGGCCGGAAAACGATTTTAGCCTGTTGTAGATAATATCATGGCATTTGCGCTATCACATGAGTCAAGCAAAGACACTTACTTTTCAAGCAGGAAAGTTGCTAACTCTGCATCGCTTTGCAATCCTCTGAGCACTCGAGGCTCTCGCCACCTCCGCCATCTTGAAACAGCTACTGTTTGAGACGGGAGCGTGCCCACTGCCCGGCTGCTGCTGCTGCGCCTGCGCGCTGCCGCTGGGAGAGGCGGGGGGGAGGGCGGGGGAAGCTCGTTCATGAAAATAACTCTGTTTTGATTGGCTGGTCAAAAACGGCCCGCTCTGGTTTTTATAAATGCTATTTTAACCACCGGGAGACGCCAGAGGAATATAGTATTTCTCAAAGATTACCTGTTTAACATCACTCTGACAAAAAATAGTGACTGAGAGAAGAAATATGTTTATAAAAAAAGCTACATACTGCAACTTTAAGGCCGGCCTTTCAGGTGAATTCCAGAGATAAGTGTTTTAGATAAGGAGGGTCTGCAGAACCAGGCCTGCTCTTCTTGTAGATTTTATCTCTATAAATATCCTAAATTAACATTTTCAGCAAATTTTTACACAGAAACCACAAACTGCACCTCATATCTTGATGGTTTTTGTTGCATAAATCCAGTTTGTGCATTTGCTTTGATATAACTTGACGTATAAACAACTCTCCCCTCAGAAAAATAACGTGAAATGCAAACTCTAATGAGCTCAATCCAAACTAAGCAAAGAGCACGTCGTCAGCGTAAAATAAAACGAGGTGGTTTCGGCTCATCAGAAGTTTTCCCTGCTCGGACTGAGCGAAAGTGCATCCAGCTCAGGGAAGTGTTGGGAATTCCCCGCAGGAATTAAAGTAAACATGCAGCGCAACAAGCCGAGACTCGTCCTCACGCCCTTACTGCCTGACATCAGTTCTCTTACAGGAAGTGAAAATGACCAAGATTTATTTATGCAAATACAGCCCGGCCGACAGATTACAATAAACACGGCAGGATTATTTGAGTTCTCTGCCTGCTTTGGCTTCGTTTGACTCTGGGAGCGACACTAACACAAAGAAAGGCTTCATCCTACATGTTGTCTCCACAGCCCTTCAGCAAGTAAATATTTGATGACATAACCTCGTAGGCTCAACAACAAACACCAACAATTAAAGTACTGTAATTCTGCTTGGCTGTTCCCTCTTCAGGAGTCCCCACCGTGCACCTCCTCACTCCATCTTCCTCCATGATACTGCATCCTGATCTTAAACCTAAAGGGATGTATTCCTAATCTTATCCATCCTTGTCACTCCTTAGAACAGGGGTAGGGAACCTTTTTGGCTGAGAGAGCCATAAACGCCGCATATTTTAAAATGTAATTCCGTGAGAGCCATACAATATTTTTAAAGCTAAAAACAAGTAAATGTGTACATTTTATGTAAGCTCAACACTTTTAAAGTTCAATAAGGCTCTGAATGCTTTTTAATAACATTGTTATGCTGTTGTTAACAGGATATTTTGATGCAAATGTAGCATGGCGTGTGTCGAAGTGCCGCTTTATATTTGACAGTTTCATTGATGCAATTTTATCACTGCATATCAGACACACTGCAGAACCTGCTCTCTCCACAAAAGCAAATTGCTCTGTCCATTCCGGCTGAAAAGTACGATAATCCTCGTCTCGTTTTCTTTTAGCCGCCATCTTTGCCACACGGGTTTCCGCAACTAGCTAAGCTAGCTGCTAGGAGGGATATTTACTTCCTGATCACGTCTCTCGTGTCCGTGACGCATTATCCGATTGGCTCCAGTCACCCGCGGACAGCTGTGATTGGCTCCAGCCACTCGCGACCGTGTTTTATATATTTATCGTGTTTTTATTTTTTTTATTATTAAAGATTTGTCTGCAAGCCATATGCAGCCATCAAAAGAGCCATAGGTTCCCGACCCCTGCCTTAGAACCTCAACATCTTAGCTTCTGCCACTTCCAGTTCTTTCTCCTGTCTTTTTGTCAATGCCACTGTCTCCAGACCATATACTCTCTTTTAAATCTTTCCTTTGCCGACGTCATTTTGACGCAAATCACTCCACTTTTTGTTTTTTACGACAAAGCGACAGGGTCCTGGAGAACCCTCGTGCCCCGCTGAGACGCACACGGCAGGGTACGTCATGGATAAGTTGGTGTGCCTTTCTGTATCGTCTCAGGAGGATGCCGAAGACGTTTATATCATTGGATTTATGGTGGCAGGGTTTCTGCTTTTTGGCACCCTCAGATACCTATGTTATCGGCTATTAAAGAAGATGGCGCCAGTAGTTTTGGCCATGGCAAAGCTGCCGACCTTATGTGAAGGTTTGGTTCGTGCTCCGAGCGCTCAGACTCAGCTGATTTACGAGTTCAACCGTAACATGGAAGCGATTTATGAGAATCGTAGGCCACTTGCGGCTTCTGGGACTCGCCAGCATGTTGGGGACGACCTTGGAGGAAGCGAATAAGCACAGACCAGTGGAATGCCTACAAATCTGGCCATTTTGGAAATCGAAAGTACCAGCAGAACTCAAGGCTGATGAGAAATAACAGTCTGCCTGAAAAAAATTAACAACTGTGGCTTATCTGAATCTGGCTGCCCCGTTCGGCCTTGAAGCAGGCCGACATCAAATTTCTCATGGGATGTGTGTAAACTCAAGGCCCAGGCAGAGCTCTACGTATGGCCTGTACGCCGCTCTACGCGCGTGTTCTGTGCGCACGCGTTCACAAGCACAGCTCTGCGTTCGTTCTCGCGTTAAATGCTCGCATTTTCGCTCCAAATTCTTGTCGGTAAAAATTTGAGCAGCTGCGCGCAGAGCGTCTACCTACGGGACAAATTGAGGTCGCTGATTGGTCATTTGCTGACACGCCTACTGAATTGATTGACAGGTCGGGTAGGGAAAAAAGGCACGGGCTGCGCAGCGGTTTTCTGTGTTTATATGTTAATAAAAAGTTCTAAAAAATAAAATAAAAACAGGGAGCGCTGGTCCAGCACACCAGAACACCAGGAAATATTTAGAACCTCGCGCAGCCACGTTGGACATGAGTTTAGTTCGCTCGTGACAAATTCATTCATTTCCTTCTCATCGGAGGAGGAAGCGATCACTTGACTTTTGGCAAAAAAACAAAAGAAAAGTCCAGATCAGGGATGAAGAAGGGGAATTTAATACATTTGTGTCACATACAAAACAGTCCGGCGCCAGGCAGTTTATTGTGAGACAACGCGCCTCGCGTACGCGGTCGTAAAATTTGAGCTTTGCGCGTTCGTGCCCTGCGGGGCTACGCTTGTGCCTCTGCGTACGTACGGCGTACAGCGGCGTACTGCCTTACGCAGATCTCTGCCGGGGCCTTAAGAAGGCTTTGCTCTGTCCGTCCCCCGTGCAATCTCCACACCCCAACGAGCATTTCTTTGAACTCTAATCAGAGCTGTACCAGCTGACACCAACATCTTATCAGGACTATGGTGCTATCTGAAAGGGCTTCATGGTCAAATCTCACAGTCTTGTCGTCAAATGTAATGTGTCTGTAAATGTGCTTGCTGATATATTTTTTTAATGTCTTTAAATCGTGTACTGACAAGGACAAAGTGTGAAGAGATGTTTTTTTGTAATATCACTATCCTTTACTCTTTCCCCTTTTCTATCTAAAGAATAAGGGGCCGCGCTCTTAGGAGCAGCAGCAACGTGCACTCCGCCCATCTTTTGGACGACTATATGGACATAATCTCGCTGTACTTCAGTGCAATGATAATAAAGCTTATTCTGATTCTGAAACTTTTCTCCATCCTGCCTAGACTCTCTTCACCTCTTTACCACACTCCCCGTTTTCTTGGAAATCCAATTAAATACATGTATTCTTTTTTTGTTGTCGTTTTCTTTTATTAGAAGATTTAGTTTTAACATGTCATCGTTGTGATAAATATACACCTAATGACGCAATGCTTAGTCAGGCGTGAGGCTTCGTGTGTCAGTCAGTGGAACGATCTTATCTGAAGGTCACACTTAGACTCCAAAACAAAGATTATGACGTGTCAGAGAGGAATTTTCATTAGCGTCTCTACAGGCCGTATGAGTTGTCCAGCCGTGGTCGCGGTGAGAGCAGGGTTCCTCCCTAACTTTCTTTTACAGGAAACACAGAATTTATTTGATGAGATTAAAGCCTGATGCTGTTTGTTTGTCTTTCAATCCAGATGTGGCATCCTTGAAATGCTGTCTGAATAAAAATTAGTCACACCAGCTAAAATCTGCTACAGGTTTGGTTTTCTGTTCCACATCGAAGCCCAAAAACGCATCCAAGCTGCTGTCATGGCTTTGAAACCCCATTCCTATAAGTCCATAAAATAAATTAAATCATAATTTAAACCAGTTTTTTGTTTCCTTCTGTTTGGGGAAAATAACTTGTATTGTTTAAAGATAATGTATGGCCTTAAAACTCATAAAATCTGCTCAAATCAGTTATTATAATTTTATTTATTTATCAAACCCTTCTCTAAATTAGTTGTGACACTGTTTAGTTGAAAGAACCAAGTTCAAGAGGAAGAACATGAATTAAATTAACCTACAAATAAAGTCTGAGCTGATTATGTTGTCTACTGGAGAGATCATAAACTAAGATAACCCCACATGCTGGAGGCCTGCATCAGGAAATGTTTGACATATTTGTTAAAAGATAAAATCTGTTAGTAAACTGTTTTAAATATAGAACACACACCTCTGTATCTTTTACTTGGCTTTTATGAGTCCTGCAGTTTAGAATGATCATAAAATACTTATTTTCCCATTACTTGGCTTTTATGAGTCCTGCAGTTTAGAATGATCATAAAATACTTATTTTCCCACTATTTTTAATGTCACCAATGTTTATTTTGTCAACTAAAAGTTTCTGTATGAATAAATGTCCATATGCTTTTCATAAAATCCCTCAAATTAAATGTGGAAGTTACTGGATGTAAGTCGGTTGGTGCACTGCTGCTTGTCGTTAAACTTTTTTTTTTTTTTACTTTTACATTTTAAGTTGTGCAAGAATAGAAAATAAACAAACTATAAGATAAAAAAATTAATTAACTTTTAGGATAAAGCAGAGACCCAAAGCAAAGCCAGATATATGCATAGACGTAGAAAACCAAGTTCCTGGAGAAATTCGATGGGGACTGCCATGGGGTGGCCATTTTAAATTTTTTATTTAAAAGTATTAGGTGTTTGGGTTTGCTCTCAGCTACCAATAAACCAAATTTCAGCTTAAAATGGCAAAATATTGGTTAATTAGTCATTTTTTTCTTTTAAGCTATGGAGGCCATCTTGGATTTTTGATTTGGAATCAGTATGTGACAGTGAACGTTCTCAGCTAAAACTTCACCAAATTTCAGCTCTATGTGTAAAAATAACTGAGTTAAAGCCATTTAAAGTTAGCTTTGGTAGCCATCTTGAATTTTTTTAAATTCATTATATATTGTGCATTGCTCTCAGCTACCACCACATCAAATTTCAGCTTAATATCTCTAGAAATTGCTGATTTACAGTTATTTTATTTATTTATTTATTTATTTGTGGGTCAGGTGGCATCTTGGATATTTGATTGAAGTCTATGACAAAGTCTATGAAAAATGACTAATAAAAATCTCATATTTATTTGCAAATTACATCACCACGGTAACTTGAAATGCCAATAAAAGTAATGGCACACATCACGGTGCCGAGCCGGTCGTTTTGATTTAACTTTTGTGGGGGTACACATAGTGATTCGGGCCACATTAAAGTTGACGGAAGAGTAAGATATAAAGTTAAGAAACACTTTGTCAGGTGGATAATAATAGGTGCTGCCTTATGCTAGGCAGTCCTCAATAATAAAACAAATGGGGAAATGATTGGATGATTTTGTACATAAACAGAAAGGTGAACAATATATAAAAATGTTTTTCACCTCGTCTCACACTTTTTCTCCACCAGTCTGAATGGGTTCTGATCCTACAGCTCAGTACTGTATTTGTGCTTCATATTCATGATTCTGTGCGTATTTGGACAGAAAGTCTGTGTGAAATATTCAAGAATCTAACACCTGGGTGCCTTTAGCGTCGGGCTGACCGGCTGTGACAAAGACGACGCTCTCCGAGCCCCTCCACCAGTGTGTGAAGTGGTCACGAGTGTGATTTCAGACCGTCTGACAGCTACGCCAACAAACGCAGGAAACCACGACGCCCCAGGATCAGGAAAGAAATGTGAGGGGTGTGAAAACACGGCGTTGACCCCAGAGCAGCATCCACGTCAGACGGTGACTAACGGGAAGCTGCTGAAAGCGACTTGACAAGTCACTGCTTTACTCATTCTCCTGTCTGCAGCCTTGAGGGGTTTAGAGACAGAACCAGAACTCCCCACACGCCGGGACCAGCTGCCGCCTCATGACACCCTTCAGGCTCAGGGTGGGCTGGCTCGGTGCAGAGAGGAATCCCAGGCATCTGAGCTGCAAACAAACAGCCTCGACAAAACAAAAAAAACATGAATGCAGCCTGGTCTAAAAACTCCCATTAGCCTTCAGGAGCATCAGGACATCGGAGCATTTTATTTTAGTTTTTAAAGCCGATAATTTACAGTACAGAATGACATTCTTCTGTCCCTGGATGCAAAAAACCCTGCACTGCTGGTGATGTTAGACCTCTCAGCAGCTTTTGACACCGTCGACCATCAGGTACTAATCAACCGCTTGTCTCAGCAGGTTGGCCTCCAGGGAGCTGTGCTTGAGTGGTTCAAATCTTACCTGTCTGGGAGAACTTTTTCTGTCATGATAGGCGATCTGTCCTCCTCTTCATCAACCCCTCTGACCTCTGGCGTACCACAGGGATCTATTCTAGGGCCAGTCCTCTTCTCTCTTTACATGCTGCCATTAGGATCAATCATCACACGTCATAACCTGTCTTTTCACATGTATGCAGACGATTTACAAATCTATCTGCCAGTCACTCCCAACCCCTCACCCAGTTCAAACACTCTTGTCAACTGCTTAAATGACATTAAGCACTGGCTCTCTCAAAACTTCCTCCACCTAAACACAGATAAAACTGAATGCATTTTATTTAGTGCTCCTGGTGACACCAACAACATCCTTCCCAGTCCCAGTGTTGGTTTTCCCCTCCCCCATTTCAACCCGGTGGTCAGAAATCTTGGAGTGCAGCTTGACTCCAACTTAAAGTTTGATAAACAGATCAGTTCTGTTGTCAAGACCAGCTTCTTTCAGCTCCGACTGCTCTCCAAAGTCAAGTCATTTCTCAGCCGTGGTGATCTGGAGAAGGCCATCCATGCCTTTGTGACCTCCAGACTTGATTATTGTAATGCTTTGTATGTTGGTATTAATCAATCCTCCATCTCCCGTTTACAGCTTGTACAGAACTCTGCCGCGCGCTTTTTGACCAACACACGAAAATATGAACACATCACTCCTGTCCTGTCCTCTCTACACTGGCTCCCGGTTCAGTTCAGGATACAGTTCAAGCTGCTCCTGTTTGTTTTCAAAGCTCTGAATGGACTTGCACCTCTGTACATCTCAGAACTTTTGAAAGTCCATCAGCCCGGCAGAGATTTACGATCTGCCAGTCAACACCTGCTGGAGGTGCCTCGCTCAAGGTACAAACAATGGGGAGACCGGTCATTTTCTGTTGCCGGCCCAAAAGCCTGGAACAGCCTCCCCCTTGAGCTGCGTGCCACCTCTGATCTGACTCTGTTCAAAACCAGACTGAAGACCCACTTGTTCAAAAAAGCTTTCAGTGTGTAACTTTTATTACTTTTGGTATTTTAATATGTAGCATTTTTTTATTTCCATTGCCTTTTTATTTCCACTTGTTCAAATAAGCTTCCAGTGTGTAACTTTTATTACTTTTGGTATTTTAATATGTAACATTTTTTATTTCCATTGCCTTTTTATTTCCACTTGTTCAAAAAAGCTTTCAGTGTGTAACTTTTATTACTTGTGTTATTTTAGTGTTATTTTAGTATGTAGCATTTTTTATTTCCATTGCCTTCTTTTATTGCTGTTGTTTCTTATTCTATTTTCATTGATTTATTGTTCCAGTTTATTCATCTTTTTATCCTGTTAAGCACCTTGGTCAATGCAAGGCATTGTAGGAAGGTGCTATACAAATAAAGTTTATTATTATTTATTATAATTTGTCACCTTGTTCTTTCTTAGAAGCAGAGTTTTTGGTCCACTGCCCTCAGACCTGGCCAAGCTTTGAGCAGCTAAATCTAAAACTCAATAACAGCTTGTCTTTTAGTATTAGATGAATCCAAATGTCATTATCAGAGTCATAAATATCTGCTTTGGACTGAAACCAAATGATAATCTATCCAAAGTTTCATGCGTTTAAGAGATTTGGCCAATTTCAATTTCAAGGCCTTAACCGGTTTTATACAGTTGATTTAAGATGAGGGTGCTTGTGAGGATTAAAGAGAGGAGTGAGGAAATGTGTGTTGACATATTGTTGTGGCAATATTTCACATAATCACAGTGGTGTGTTTTGTTAATATTGTGCAGCCCTGCTTCCCGTTGAGCCTAATAAACACGTCTGACCCAGTGTGTTTGCTTTTAATCTCTGTTGTAAGAGCAGCTGGGGCTCTGTGGAAAAGGAATAAACAGTATCTTACCTGTTGTAGATGGCTCTTTGAATGACCTTGGTTCAGAGACATAAGCTGGTCCAAGAGCAGAGTGGAGTACTGGATAAAACTAATCCAACCTTAATAAATTCATGCTGTTCATTCAAATGCTGTTTTGTTTTGTTTTTTAACATTTGCACTGTTGTTGATTGTTAATTGTGTGGTTATTCTGTCAGAAAGATTACAACATTCCTGCTGGAAGCGCAACTGCTAGTTTCTTGTTACATTTGTGCTTGAAAACAACCATAGAATGCTACGTACAAAACAAAATGCCAAATTGACATTGTTTATTTGACCTTTGTGATGTTGCATGATCGTAACGGGAGTTGTTTTAAAATGACGGCAAACAGCGGTGGTCTTTGCCCTGCTCAGACTAGCCATTAGCTCATCATCCTGGTCACAAATGAACTTTTTCTCCAAACAGAGGTCATTCGATGAGCTACCTACAAAAAGAAATGTATTAAATGCTTATAACATTTACACAAAACCCAGGCCTCCCTTGCAAGAGACTTACGATCTCAATGGATTTTGCCTGATTAAATAAAAGTTAATAAAAATAAAACCTTTTCTCTAAAAGGTTTAAACTATCAAACGCTGATATCTAATGTAAAAAAAAATGTGCAAACGGGTGGATGTTAACTGCTGTTTGGATTTCCACATATATTTTAATAAAAAGCTACATTATTCCACATATTTCTTCCAAAACTCAAAGAATTGTTCTTCTTCCCTTCATTCTCTAAGGTCGCTGTAAAATCGATCAGAAAGGAGAAGATAAAGGACGAGCAGGACCTGGTGCACATTCGCAGAGAAATCGAGATCATGTCTTCTCTGTGCCACCCACACATCATCACAATATATGAAGGTACGAAGTTGAGAAAAAAAACACACACCGCACAGTTTAAATTAATGACTAATGAAAACTGATTAAAATTTCAGTTTTAGTCACGCGAGTCTTAGTGCCAAAGACTTGCTGCTCGGTTACGTAAGCAGTAATGGTTTATTTTATGACGGCGGCTCTGTGAGATAATGTGCCGACCGTTGTGTCCTCCATCCTGCCTGCTGGGATGGTCATTAATGTGTTACACAATCAGCCTGTTCAGTTCAAGCCCAGTCAGTGCAGTTTTTAGGACAAAACTACAACGGGCATTCAGTGTGGCTGCCCCCCGCCTGTGGAACTCCCTCCCTGACTACCTGAGAGCTCCACAGTCACTGGTTGACTTTAAACAAGGCTTAAAGACCTTTCTTTTTTTATTTTCTTTTTTTTTATTTAAAGTTTTATTCATTTTACATATAAAAAAAAACATAAAAGATAATGGAAAAAAACAATTTCATAAATATGTGAAAAAAAAATCAAAATACATAAAATGAAAGGTGGCAGAAAGAAGAAAATGTTCTTATTTTGTCTGCCCCTTTTTTTTCTCCAAAAAAACAAAACAAACAATTTAAACAATTAACTACCAAAAACAACAGATCAATTTAGTAACATTTCACACTCAATAATCAACAAATACATTAGGATGCTTTACTTAAAGCTTTAGTATTTTGCTAGCAGTTTAGACTTGATAATTTTTTTGAATTTCATCACAGAGTTTACATCTTTAACATCCTTATCCAAAACACTCCACAATTCCACTCCCTTATTCGAAATAAAACGTCCCTTCAAACTAGTCCTATATCTAGGTTTAACAAACATTTCAGTTCCTTTTAAACTGTAACGGCTTTCTCTCTTTATGAAAAACATTTGAACATTTGTGGGTAGCACATTCTTATGAGCCTTATGCATTACTAACAAAATATTATAATCTACCAATTCATAAAATTTCAATAATTTGAGTTGTTTAAATAATACATTCGATGGATGACGATAAGGCTTTCTAGCAATAATTCTAACCGCTCTTTTCTGTAAAATAAAAATAGAATTTGTTATACAGTAGTTGTACAGGCTTTACACCAAACCTCCACACAATAAATTAAATGTGGAACAAAAATTGAGTTATATAGCAAATAAGAGTCCTATCATTTAACAAGTCCTTTAGTTTATACAATACGCCAATAGATTTCGATAGCCTAGTTTGAACAAAATGTACATGCTGTTTAAGCAAGCCTACTCTGCCTCCACATGATTTTACCTTTAATCTTAGTTGATACTATCATTGATTTACTTGATTTTATCACTTGTTTATTTGATCTTTGATTTTTGTTGCACTTTGTAGCACTTTGAGATTTTCATTAATGAAAAGTGCGTTATAAATTAAATTCATTATTATTATTATTAACATACCTCGCTGCTAGTTTTTAATCAAGGGTTTGTCTTTTAGTTTTCGAGAACAAGGACAAAATCGTGATAGTGATGGAGTACGCCAGCCAAGGAGACCTGTACGACCACATCTGCGACAAGAAGCAGCTCTCTGACCGAGAAGCCAGGCACTTCTTCAGACAGATCGTATCTGCTGTGCACTACTGCCATCAGGTATGTTTCTTTGTATTTAAAGCAGTTTATTGAAGGCAGACTTCAGTTTCTGTTTCTTAGCCCTGTCAGCTCTTCAACCGATGCTCCGTGTGCCGTGTCATGACTGTGGGAGCGGAGCTGCGCCGGCTCGTTAGTGGTTTTTTTCCAGGGCGCCGCTGCCTCCAGAGTTGCATAACGAGCATCGTTTACAGTCGTCATTCACACACACGCATGGCCTCACAGTTTAATGGGGGTGTGAATGCACAGACCCCCCCACTTCACCCCTTCAGATTACAAAACACACAGTTGCTCCGGCGTAATTACACTATGTTTTAGGCTGTTCTGCACTTTGGACTTCATTTTAAAATGTTTGACAGATTTTATTGGGTGAATTACGCTGGTCCAACGCCATATACGATCTGTTTCAGTTTACTTTACGCCGCTCTGATGTATTCTTAAATATTTAACTTTCCGTGCTTATGTAACACAAAGAACATCTGTATCCTGTTTTAAGACTCTTGCAAGTTCAGCGGCAGATTCCTTAATGATTTCACATGAACAATAAGCAAATGTGTCGTGACCCAACCAGCAATGAGCGCCCGTACAGTTTGTAAGACGCTGACCTGCGTTTTAGAAACTCATTTGAGACAAAGGTATGCCCCCCTGCAGAGCGGAGGACAATGAATCATGGCTCCTGCGCAAGAAGAAAATGTTAACTTTGGAAAGAATGTGCTTCTTTGACCCAGTAAACATGAACCCCTTATGTCAATGGTTAAGTGTAAACTGATACGTGGTGCTGTTAGTAAAGAAAATATGGACTAAACAAAAG
>JBBPBX010003873.1:32407-57659 GCA_038048925.1 Garcialebias charrua | reverse complement strand
CTCAGAGTTGTGTTAAAAATCATCATATGAGACATATTGAATGTCCAGAGGACCAGACTTAGCTTTTTTAGATCATCATATGAGGTTTCCAAAATATCACAGTTTTCCACTTCAACACTGGATGAAGTATTTTCACTATTTTATTTATTTATTATTTTATCACTAATCTGGGGGTGATAATGGACCCTTCCCTGAAACTTAACAGTTACATAAACATGATTAATAAATCCTGCTTTCTTCAGCTGAGGCGGCTGTATAAGCTGAAGCCCATAATATCCAAAAAGAACCTGGAGACAGTAATCCATGCTTTCATAACATCGAGGCTCGATTACTGCAATTCACTTCTGTTTGGAATCAGTCAGTCCTCCATTGCACGGCTACAGCTGGTCCAGAATGCTGCAGCTCGATTTTTAACTGGTACAGGCCATAGAGAGCACATCACACCAGTTTTGGCCTCCCTGCACTGGCTGCCCATTCACCTTCGGATCCAGTTTAAAATACTTGTGTGTTTTTAAATCTCTGAACAGCTCCGCTCCACCTTACCTCACTGATCTTCTGCAGCCATATGCCCCACCGTGCTCTCTGAGGTCAACAGACCCGATGCTTCTGTCAGTTCCAGAAACTCGTTGTAAGCTCAGAGGTGACAGGGCTTTCTCAGTTGCAGGTCCAAGACTGTGGAATGAGTTGCCACTGAGTGTCAGGCAGGCTCCTACACTCACGGTATTTAAGTCACGCTTGAAAACCCACTTCTATTCTCTTGCCTTTAACACGGTGTGATTTGCTTTGATCCTCTCTGTACTATACAGTGTTCGCCATTTTAGTTAGTTTCTGTTGCTATTTACATCTATACTGTATTTTTATTTTATGTTTTCCTGTCCACTGTGCTTTCTGTTTCTATTGTACAGCACTTTGGTTGGCCTTGTTGCTGTTTTAAGTGCTCTATAAATAAATTGGTATGGTATGGTATTTTATATGCCGGTACTTTCATAAATGCATCCTGTCTGTGGTGCAACTTGTTTTTTTAACTTACTTTGTGGTACTGTAATCCATATCTGACAGACTGGGGGTGCTTGTGCAACAGAAAAGGAGAGATTTAAACCAATTTAAGTTGATGTTTAGTTTATATATTTACCAGGATGTCTGAGACTGACACCGAGTTGTCTGTGTAGACAGAAAGCTTGCTGGCAGTCATGGGGACAGTCTCTCTCATTTTGGAGGCCAGAAACATGCAAACTGCCCCTAAAAGCTGCAGGTGGGTCTTCTCAATGGGGAAACGGCTCAGGTAACAATCCAGGTAATGCACTGCCAGGGGAAACACCTCCTCCTCACATAGCTGCTCCTCGCACACCTGTCAGACACATTTATAGTCAGATTTGTTCCATCTCAAACTTGTCCTAAATGCTGATAAAACCAAAGTGATGCTTTTTTCAAATAGGAAGTCGGTCCCAGCAGTTCTTCTCCTGATTTTATCCTCAAATGGTGTCCCTATTGAGTTTGTTGATTCCTATAAATATTTGGGTATCCTGGTTGATTCACAGCTCTCTTTTAAACTCCACGTGGAAAACCTATGAAACTGAAAGTTAAACTGTTCCTTTTTCAGAAACAGATCATGTCTAACACTGAATGCTAGGAAACACCTTGTATCTGTGACTTTCCTTCCATTGATTACGGTGACATTATCTACATGAACGCTCCTACAAGCAGATGTTGGATGTTGTCTATCATGGCGCACTAAGATTCATAACTGGCTGTGATTATCGTACCCACCACTGCACCCTGTATTCACTGGTTAACTGGACATCATTAACCTCACGCAGACTCTTCCACTGGTACATTTTCATCTTTAAATCACTTCTTGGTCTGCTGCCCTCATACATCTCCTCCTACATGTCTTTGCGTGAGTGCAGCTACAGCGTGCGCTCTCAGGACATGATTACCTGCAGTGTTCCGTCAGTGAGGACTGAACTTGGAAAAAGGGCCTTCTCCTACTCCGCTCCTGCTTCCATGGAATATCTTACAAAAAGATCTGAAGCTCTCGGCCTTGACCTCTCTAAATGGTTTTAAGAATCTGTTGGAATCCTGGCAAAAACCAATGCAGATTTGTTCCTGTCTTTGATTTTATACCTTATAATGTTTTGCTACTTTGATATCTTTGTTTTAACTTGTTTAAAAAAATCTGTATTTCTCTCTTATGATTGTCTGTTGTTGATTGTTCAAGGAAATTCTACTGTTGCCATCATTCTTTAGTAGACAGGTTCCTCTTGTAAATGAGTCCTCGAGGCTCAATGAGATTAACCTGACTAAATAAAGGTTGAATGAATGAAATGGCATGAATAAAAAAGTACAGTACAAGGTTCATACCTCAAACATCCACACTGTGAGTAGTCTCCTCATGTACGGCAGGATGTCTGTTTGCACTCGGCTGAAGATGGAGGAGACCGGGTTGCTTTCCTCCAGGGCCCTCAGGTTGCGCAGCACCCGGAGGTCACGGGTCACCGCGGGGGCGCTCCCCGCTCGGAGGACCACACCCAGCTCCAACAAACCCGCAGCTTTCTTCTCAGACCCCACTTTGAAGCTGCCCATGTTTATTCAACCCGTTTCACTGAGTTAGACGCAACAACATCGAGGAATAATAAGTACGTTAGCTAGTTTTGTTAGCCTTTTCAGCTAACGTTAGCTAGATGTGCTAGCAGGCCCGTTGCTAGGTAACAGCCCCACCCGGAAGTAAGGTCAAAGGGTCAACTTTATTTTTAATTTTTTAACTTTATTAATGCACAAGAAAAACATAAAGCCTCCACTTTTGTGTGCAACTTTGACACTGTTACTATTTTTAATTAATTATTCTTAATTATGAATTATTTTTAATTTTAGATAAAAAAAAATGGATCATTTAAATTTAGGTGCATTTATTCCACTTTTTTTTTGTGAGTTTCCTGGCCAACTAGTTGCAGCACCAGACCTGCTTTTATAAATATGTTTGGATTGTACCATGTTTTATGACAATATGCAAGTTTTTTTTTTTTGTCCTTCAATTAGGTAGTATGGATTTCATATGGGCTATTTCTATTCCTCTCAATTATTTAAAATAATCAATTACTTTATTTTTCATAAAACTAAAACGTTAACGGTTGTAAAAGTGTAATTTTATCATATTCCTAAGCATTCAAAAGATGATCCTCTTTGCTGCAGCGATGCAAACCACTGGTGAAATCATAGCTTTTACTGCAGCGTTCAACGTTGTCTAAATATTTGCCTGTAAACAAAAAAAAAATCAATCATTGATTTTTATAATTTGACTTTTATTCTGAATTGTTGCTTCACAATGACAACTCTTACACAAATGTACACAAGCGTGTTTGTGTTTCCAGGCCTAGAGACTTGTGTTATGAAATTACAGCTACTGATGAACATTTCACATGTGCAAACAAGTCCAGCAAGAAGACAAAAAAAAAACTGCTTTCAGACTCTGCAAAGATCCAGGGATTAAAAATATTTATTTAACAGTCTTTTAATGTGAGCAAAGCACAAATTGCCACACCGGACAGAATCAGTCCATTTCAAATGCAACAGGGAGCCCAACTTCAATATCTCGCGACTCCGAATTTTGTAGCTCTCTGCGGATCTCTGACGAAATCTGAGTGTGTGTTTGTATCTTGAGCAGCTCCAGCAGCGCAGCCTTCTGTTCAGAGGCCAGGTCAGCCTTGTAGCGCTGGGCCAGGGTGAGCAGACTCTGATGCCACAGCACGGGAAGAACGCGTTTTTCACTGCGGAAAGACAGGAAGTGGGCCACCAAGGCATCCAGAACACGGAAAGGCAGGGCGTACTTCTTGTCGAGCAAGAGCCGCAGGAAAATGCTGTTGGCGCCGTTATACTCCATCTCTGCCAACTTCAGCATCGCCGCGCTGAAAGACAAGAATGACTGCACTGGTTATATAACATTAAACATGCTTGAACTCACACTGGAGAGATCAAACTGGTACACACTGACCTCTAAGTGCAGGTGTGTTGAAATGAGGAGGCCTTACCTGGAGTGCAGCACCGGGATGGAGCATTTAGTTAGTATGCTCCCGATGATGATGGCTTCCCTCAGAGTACATGTTCCTGACTCGCATAAAGGAATCAGGATACCTGTGTAACAATACAAGAATATTAGATTACTCCAGTCAGTTATTGCTGAACTTCTATGTAGAAAAGCTTGTGAAAATAATATAAAACTTATAGCAGCAGAAGTCATGTTACCACAAGTTTTGGGGACTCTCAAGCTACAACTATTTTTATTTTGTTTTTTAAATTGGTGCTGTCGTGTGAAAAATCTGTGATATCCTAGTAGCTGTAAAAACAGCTTGGTCATTTTTGCGTGCCAAGGTGGATGAACAATAACAGCAACGGGGGACTCCGTAATCTGAGCTGCGTGTTTGTTGTGTGTCGAGGGTGTAGTGATTGCGTCAAGAAAATGTGTGTTTTTAGAATGTGAGCTGGAAATATGAGTCTGAAAGACCCAAAACAGACCTTACTTTATTTCACAGAGGCTGAAAGAAAAACACCTCACAGTTAAGGAAATAAAATAAGTGGAAAGAACTTGTAGTATGCGTGTAGCTTTATTGTGACTTGGTGAAATAAATAAGTGGCATAAAGTGTGTTGTTGTTTTTTTATTTTAACCCAGCAGTGCTAGGAATTTAATTCAAATTTATACAAAATGCATTGTACCATCACTACACAACACTTTGGGTGAAGATGAGTTGTGGATTGGTGCTGTTCTGAACTTTAATGATTAAAAAACAACATCAAAGTCTACAGAAACATTTCTGTACAACAGCCTCCATTCAAATGCACTCAATGAATCTTAGGCCTTTAATTCATTGTTTGTCCATATTATCATATTTAGGTGCTACAGTGCCCCCTAGTGTTTCATGACTGTAATGTTTGTTGTTTCTAATGTAGGTCATGTGCTGTTTGGTGGATCAAAGTCCCTTCTTCAAACTGCTGTGACTTGTAAACAAAGAATCAACTTGATTAAAGGAAAACAGGATTTCTTTTTCCAGTCAGTCGTAGCTATCTGAAAGATGATTTGACCCCATTTAGTCTGACTATGATGCAGTCAGAACGAATGGTGTCACATCGGCTAATCCTCCGTCAGCATCCTCAGAATAAAATGTATAAATCTGTTACACAAATCAGAACTGTGTCAGATCCCATGGAGCCTGACGTCTCTGCTTTGCAACACAAGCTGCCAAATTCTCCCATTCACCCACTTCCCCCACTTCTTTCTCCTCTCCAAAGGTCACGTGAAACTGGATTTTAGTTTGCCAGGCATTTAGTGGATGTTTAATGACACTGTCTGTAAAACCAAACATGATGGAGGCTGCTTAGGCCTACAGGCCTGGCAGCTGTATGGAAAAGTTGGAGCGCGTCAATAACGGCAGAGATGAGCATCAAAACACAAAAGCTCTAACGTCTTGATGCCTTTCAGAGAATTTGAGGAGGCATTAAGAAAAGTCTTTCTTTAAAGATAATCTCCTTGGTGCACTAAAGTTTGATGAGATCCTCTTCAAAAAATATTTAACCCTCAAGTTTTCCTCTGACCTCCCCATGTCAGTTCAGTTCATGCATCACCACTTGTCTCAGCTAAACCTTTCTGTAACTCCTAAGGAGCCACACACAGATTTTGATTTACATTTGTGTCCAACAAACACAAAAAACACCTCTTGATTATTTTATCAGTATCATAAAAGCAAAACATACCAAGTCAAATCTGAAAATAAAGAAAAAACAAACTCTCCACTTTTCTTCTACTCCGTCAAAGATGTGTCGAGGTCCGAGGAGTCAGGTTACAGGATCTATTGGAAGGTGAAAAGTCCAGTTGATTCTGTATTGAACGCCTTTTTTGATTTTATCATGTCCTGGACGACTGAGAATCTTCACCAGCCTATTGGAAGGTCCTACCATGATGTCGTTTAGTCAATTAAACAAAAAAATACAAAGATTCAAATGAGGACTTTTTCCAGTAATTACACGTTAAAAATGTTGGTTCGTCAAGACGCCATACTCAAGAGCAACAACTCTTTTTGACCAAATTGGCTATTAGTACATTTTACAAGGCTCTTAAATGTCTCAGTGCAGGGAAACTCACTTGAAGGAATTGTGGGGAAAGGAACTTGTCTGTAATATTACTGATGATGAATGGAATAGTGCTTAGAGAAATGCAAAACTTTTAAGTGTCTGTAATACAATGGTGCTTGAAAGTTTGTGAACCCTTTAGAATTTTCTATACTTCTGTATAAATGACCTAGAACATCATCAGATATTCACACACGTCCTAAAGGTAGATAAAGAGAACCCAGATACTGAAAGCAAAGGTTCACATACTTTTGCCACTCACATATATGTAATATTGGATCATTTTCCCTCAATAAATAAATGATCATTGGATCATTTTCCCCTCAATAAATAAATGATCAAGTATAATATTTTTGTCTTGTTTATTTAACTAGGTTCTCTTTATCTACTTTTAGGACGTGTGAAAATCTGAACTGTAGAGTCAACGCCACTCAACTGATGATTCTTCACAAGGCTCAAATCTCACCTTCTCAAAGGAAAAATTCAAAACTACTTCATCTTGTGACCAATGTTCCCTCTAAGCTGCGCACTGCCCTGACATTCTCAGCGCACAATAAAATCTTTGCGCGCATCCAAATTTAACTCGTCAGCCCGCAGGTCCGCCTCAACTTATAATGATTGATGGACAGCGATTACATCCAATCACATTGAAGCTCGCGTTGTTTTGACCAATCACTAACAGGAAGGCGGGTCCTGAAAAGCAATCATGCGGAAGACAGAGTTCATCACACCGGGAGGACAAAATATAGTTTTACTTTAGAAACAAGTGGCGCTCTGCCTCAATTTTTCCTCCAACTCAAGTGTCCGGCACGGCACCTCCTCTGACTGACGATGTGTCCTCCTTTTGGAGCGAATCAGAGAGCGCAGGTATGTGGAAATGATTTCAGCAGTAAAGACTCTGCATCTCAGTGACTCAATTTAAATTAGTGTCAAAACTACAGATTTTAAATCTCGTTGTAAGGTCAAGTAAACTCAGAGTTATGATCAATAATCCACACCATGTCTTTTATCTGAATGAAGTCAAATATCAAGCGCGTTACAGCGAGAAGCTGCAGTCCCCCCACACACACACTGCTGAACACATAAACAACGTCCACCCTCCTTAGATATATTTATTTGAGGCTGACAGTTTAATTAAGAAGGTTGATTTTCCCTCTGAGGATCATGAATAAATAAAGTTAAAGGGTTAAAACTGTAATTCAAATGAGATAATAAAGTCTGTAGTTAAATAAAACAGGTTTTTGAGCTGCATGCATTCAGCTGGGAGCTGCAAGATAAAGAATAAAGATCAATTCATTGTGAAATGATTCTTTATGTTTTTGTTTGTTCATTTTAAGTGGGGCAAATCACTTATATTAAAAGCAAACTCATGGAAGTTGCTGCTGTAATATGATTCTTTTAATAAGCCATGTAACTTTCTATGATCCCAGATTTATAACAGGTGTGTGGCCATAGTGCGCACGTCCTGGTGTTGCTCATAGTGGTCCTCCGTGTGCTCAGAGAGCTTGTGTGTATGCTCAGACACGTGAAAATTTTGAGGGAACATTGCTTGTGACTCAATGAAACAAACTTGTTTGAATAAAGGTTGGGAAAAAAAAACATCTCCGCAGTGCTTGAAATGTAAATCTGAGATGGGTGCTTTTCTCACACGCTGCTTTTGGTCTTGTATTAAAGTGAAACAATTCTGGCAGACAGAGAAACAAACAAAATTCTGTTTAAATAATAGCTCCTTTTTTATGTGTTACTTGGAATCACAGATCCTATTTTGTTTCTATTGTACAGCACTTTGGTTGGCCTTGTTGCTGTTTTAAGTGCTCTATAAATAAATTGGTATGGTATTATCAGTGACAAATAGAAAAGAAATCTCTACAGAATGCTAACTTTCAGTGCTAGAAAATGCCTCCTTCTAAACTGGTGACCTGAAAGAATCCCCGCCAAGACACCATGGCAGAAGGTTATTCTCAACTACAGTATGTTGCTCTTGAATATCTGACATGCTGACTGCTCTATAAAGATGATGTTTTTATAAAACATGGGAACTCTTTTTTTTTCCATATCTTGGAATTAATAATTACGCAATTCTTACAAGAGACTTTGTATCACAGTGCTGTTAATGTATACAGTTTCAAATTGTACAATACTCATTCTAAGTGCTGTTTTCTTTAAGTTTTCTTTTTTTGTAATGTACCGGTACATGCATCTAACAAGTGTCTGTGACTCCCAAATGTGTTTATGGGCCAAAGGGAAGGAAGGGAATGTTGTTGTTTGTTTTTAAATCACTGATCAAACGTATTAAACAGGTAAAAATAAAAAGAAAGTTGTGCCCAAAATAAACTTGTCCGTAGTTAAATAAAAGATAGTTAAATAAAAGATGTCTAGGAAAGTTTGTAGCTGTTGTAAAACATTGTTGTTTTTCTTTGTATAAGACTCAGCTATCAGGTCACACATAAACTCAGATGCATTCAACAACAATCTCTAAAAAATAAATAAAATAAAACATTGGATTTAATTGTTATGTGTGAGACTCACCTTTAAACCAGGCTCCTGGTTTGAACAAAGCCTTCTTCAGGGCACTGTACAGATGAAAGTTTAGTCGCTTGTACTCCATGATGTCGTCCCGCACTCGAGGCAGCAGCACCAGGTTGAAGAACCTCTGAGCCATTCGCTCTTTCAGGTTGGAGGAGAAGATTCTGCAACAAAAACAAAGAAAAACATCATTTCACAAATTTTAAATTTACAAGTTTTTTTTACATTAAAAAAGGCTAAACTTAGTTCAGACTTAAAACCATTTTTGCATCACTATACAGTAGAATGATAGCAGCTGTTGTTTTTAATCACCAACAATATATTTTTTAACTTTAGACAGCTTTTACATAAGCCTCCAAATTAAGACTTTAATTGTGTTGAAGTTTTAGTACATTGAACTTGTTAAATACTAACATCAGACAGTGTTTTAAGAATCTGTAGTAACTGGGATGACTCTGGGACTACTGAACCACAGAAACAACAGAGAACTCACCTTGTTGCCTGGTACATGGCAGCAGCGGACCAGGTTTCAGGACTGGTCAAATACAGAACCTGTTCCCAGTTTGAGAGTGCTGGGATTATTTTAAAAGCCTTGGGTAGTTTACCGCTGCGATACTTTGCCAAAACCTAAAAGAAAAAATATATTAAAATGGTTTGCGTTTTTTTCCCCCATTTATACCCTTTTATTTCAAAAACACTTGATGCAGCCAAGAAAAAAAAAACAGAACCAGCACAGATTGTTAGTTCCCCTTCATATTTTCATTCGTTAAAATATATATTTTCTTTTGGTGTCTTTTATTTATTGTGATTCCTATTAAATCTGAGATGTTTGTTCTTCAATTTGTTATTTTAGCCAGTTATAACAAGGTTGTTCTTTCATTCATCACCCAGTTGTACATGTGTTTGTGAGGGGCACATTTTCAGACACCTTACACTCACCTTACTGACACCCCTGTACACCTCAATTATTCTCGGGTCCAGCTGGGGCATTGGGCACCCTGACACCTCAGACATCACCGTTTCTACTTCAGTCTGCTTCTCTGTGATCTTCTCCATGATGATGTCAGCTAAGGTCCGTCTGTGTCGATCACAAGGAGGAAACGCAGATTAGCATCGAAACAGGAAACTGATGTCACCCTGTAAATCTGAATCTAACCTCATTGGAGGATTCTTATTCATGAACATATCAATGGCCTTCTCATCATCGGGATCTACGATGACTTCTGCATCGCCATCCCCAGCACCTGCTTCCCCCAGAGCCGGCCATTCTTCATCTGAGTCCGCGTCCTGAGAGTCGGGACCTGAATTGTGATTATAAAACAAAGACAGTCATAATTAACAGTCAGAAATATATACAGCAATCTTCCTTTTCAAGTCAAGAATTGCCTAGAAAATATCAACCGTTAGAACAAGATTAACTTAGTGGGAATAACAATATACTGTACAGTACAAACCGGATTCAAAAAAAGTTGGGACACTAAACAAATTGTGAATAAAAACTGAATGCAATGATGTGGAGATGGCAAATGTCAATATTTTATTCGTAATAGAACATAGATGACAGATCAAAAGTTTAATCTGAGTAAATGTAACATTTTAAAGGAAAAATATGTTGATTCAAAATTTCACAGTGTCAACAAATCCCAAAAAAGTTGGGACAAGTAGCAATAAGTGGCTGGAAAAAGGAAATTGAGCATATAACGAACAGCTGGAAGACCAATTAACACTAATTAGGTCAATTGACAACATGATTGGGTATAAAAAGAGCTTCTCAGAGTGTCAGTGTCTCTCAGAAGCCAAGATGGTAAGAGGATCACCAATTCCACCATTGTTGCACAGAAAGATAGTGCAGCAATACCAGAATGGTGTTACCCAGCGTAAAATAGCAAAGACTTTTAAGTTATCATCATCAACCGTGCATAACATCATCAAAAGATTCAGAGAATCTGGAACAATCGCTGTGCGTAAGGGTCAAGGCCGTAAAACTCTACTGGATGCTCGTGATCTCCGGGCCCTTAAACGTCACTGCACCTCAAACAGGAATGCCACTGTCAAGGAAATAACAGAATGGGCTCAGGAATACTTCCAGAAAGCATTGTCAGTGAACACAATCCACCGTGCCATCCGCCGTTGCAGCTGAAACTCTACAGTGCAAAGAGGAAGCCATTTCTAAGCAAGCTCAGACGTTTGCACTGGGCCAGGGGTCATTTAAAATGGAGTGTGGCAAAATGGAAGACTGTTCTGTGGTCAGATGAGTCACGATTTGAAGTTCTTTATGGAACACTGGGACGCCATGTCATCCGGACCAGAGAGGACAAGGATAGCCCAAGTTGTTATCAACGCTCCGTTCAGAAGCCTGCATCACTGATGGTATGGGGTTGCATGAGCGCTTGTGGCATGGGCAGCTTGCATGTCTGGAAAGGCACCATTAATGCAGAGAACTATGTTCAGGTTCTAGAACAACATATGCTCCATCTAGACGTCATCTCTTTCAGGGAAGACCCTGCATTTTTCAACAAGATAATGCCAGACCACATTCTGCAGCAATCACAACATCATGGCTACGTAGGAGAAGGATCCAGGTACTGAAATGTCCAGCCTGCAGTCCAGATCTTTCACCTATAGAGAACATTTGGTGCATCATAAAGAGGAAGGTGCGACAAAGAAGGCCCAAGACGATTGAACAGTTAGAGGCCTGTATTAGACATGAATGGGAGAGCATTCCTATTTCTAAACTTGAGAAACTGGTCTCCTCTGTCCCCAGACGTCTGTTGAGTGTTGTAAGAAGAAGGGGGGATGCCACACAGTGGTAAAAATGGACTTGTCCCAACTTTTTGGGGATTTGTTGACGCCATGAAATTTTGAAACAACATATTTCCCTTAAAATGATACATTATCTCAGTTTAAACTTTTGATCTGTGATTTGTGTTCTATTCTGAATAAATTAAATGTTGGCACCTCCACATCATTGCATTCAGTTTTTATTCACAATTTGTTTAGGCACCTCAAAAAACTTTTACCATTAGAAAATATACCCCAAATCATTTCAGTCACTGATTTAGGTAAAACCCAAAAGGTATTGTACTATTAATGACCAACATTGTGAAGTTGTATTCCTACTTTGAACAGACTTTGGTTTCTAGGGAAGCTACCCAGCCATTCCAGACTTGTTTCAAAAGTATGAAGGCCTCCAACTTTACCGAGAACAGTGACTGGTGTCTTCTTCTCAGGCACCAGGCCATACTCTGTCTGCAGTTCTTCTTGTTGAATTCTGGCCTGAAGTAGGATTTTCCTCGACAGACGCTCGTCCACGTACTTGTCCTCGCTTTCTGCCCGGTTGTCTCGACCCTTCATTCGGCCCCGGGCTCGGATCGTGTCCGCCTGGATGATCTGGTCGGCCAGCGGCACCGCTGCTCCTCCGCCGCTGCTCTTCTCTCCTCCTTTGGACTTTTTCACTTTCGGCATCGCTGCAGAGTGATTCGAGGATATTAACAATAATGTCGATGTTTTACGTTAGCATTAGCAGTCTAAAGACCGACTGTGTAAACAGTGTCGATCCACACGTGCGTGCGTCCATAGAAGAGGAAGTGACGATAACATCGCGGCGGCGTAACGTCCAGTTTGGTTAAAGCCCCCCAAAATAAATTAAATAAATACAGAACTATTTTTATGCATTATTAAATGCTCATACATTGTACTTTGAATTGTAAAAATTTTAAATAAATTAAAAATCCTTATGTTTTTGTTTGTTATACCGGAAGTAAATGTGTTAACCCGGAAGTACTAACATTCCAAAAGCTATCGATTCGCAAGTAAATAAAATAATGGGAGTTACTTGGTAAGCTAATTTATTTGTGTTTTTAGATAGAGTTTCACTTTCAGCAACGTTTTGAACGCTATTTTATCACATTTATTCATTATGTTTTGCCGATTATTCACGCTGCCTTATAATCTGTCTGTTGTTGCTACTTCGATATCTTTGTTTTAACTAAAATATGATTGTCTATTGTTGATTGCTCAACTGCTGCTGCTGTTGTCATCATTCTTTAGTTTGTAGACAGGTATCTCTTGTAAATGAGTCCTCGATGCTCAATGAGATTAACCTGACTAAATAAAAGTTGAATGAAAAAAATAATATGTTTAAAAAAAAATAAACACTGTAGATCATTTTAAAACCGTTATGTTATGACTGAGTGGTAGATTTGGCATTTTCTGAATCTTCCCTCATCGATGTTTTCTGTGTGTGTCGTGCAGTGTATGCCAGGTGCCTATGGTGGAGGGTAAGAGTGTGCAGCAGACCGTGGACATTCTGCACAAAAAGTTGGAGCAGCTCGGAGCTGTAAAGCAGGGCAGCTTCTGTGTGGACTGTGAGACATACCAATCTACAGGAAATGCTGCTGGTAATGTTCACTTATTTACCTTAAGTCACAATCCGCACCCCAAGTCAAATCAAGGCAATTTATTGTCATCACCATCACATGTGGCACATGAGGTGTAACAAAATTATGTACACAGGGTCCCAGTTACATTCAACAATAGCAAAATATAAAGTATAAATAGACAGGAGAAAGAACTGGAAGTGGCAGAAATGAAAATGTTGAGGTTTTCCTTAGGAGTGACATGGATGGATAAGATTAGGAATGAGATCATCAGAGGTACAGCACAAGTTGAACAGCTGGGAGATAAAGTTATTAAATTAGAGTGTTAGTTAGTAAATTATAGAGACCAGACTGAGATGGTTTGGACATGTCCAGAGGAAGGACAGTGGGTGTACAGTATTGGTAGAAGGATGTTAGAAATCCAGCTGCCAGGAAAAAGACAAAGAGGAAAGTCAAAAAGAAGATACATGGATGCAGGTAGAGAGGACATGGGGGACAGAGGATGCAGAGGACAGAGGGGGATGGAGGAGGGTGACTCACTATGGCGACCCCAGAAGAGGAAAAACCAAAAGAAGAAAGTATAAAAAGAAACAGTACAGGTAGTCCCCGACTTACGAGCGAGTTCCGTTACAACGAGTTGCTCGTAACATGGAAATCTCGTAATTCGGAACGACCGCCACGTGTCTCGTAAGTCCGGAAATTTCGCTCGTAAGTTGGAACGGTTTTGCTAGCGCGACTACAAACACTCGTTTTTCATCGAAAAACTGCTTACGAGTGCATAAAAATGATCGGAAACGTGTGTCCACATGTTTAGCTAACGAACTGTGGTGAAAAAACACAGAAAAACTCGGTATTTTTTGCGTTTTTTCCAAAAATTCGCCAGCTCGTAAGTCCGGAACCTCGTAGGTCAGAGCGCTCGTAAGTCGGGGACTACCTGTAAATAAGGATCTAAGGTACACACTAAGATATACACTAAACAAACGCCAAACGGTATGCTAAAATCTAAGATATATGTTAAATACTGGTACTAATAATGTAAAATAATACATCATGACAACAGCAGCCCATTGCAAAAAAAAAAAAGGCAGGGAATAAATAAATACACTAAAGGTGTTTCAAATTAGAAAGACACTTCTTCATTCAGCTTTAATTTGCAAACTTTATTTGAGGCATTTTATTTTATTTTAAACTTTATCATAACTGTGTACCTGTATTTGTACTCTAGTTTAAATGATCTCACTGTGGAGGCCTTCATCTGTCGTATTTGTGTTACAGGTCAGTCCTCCAAGCTCCTGTATGTGATGCACAACTCAGAACTTCCCCTCAGCTGCTTGGCTCTGTTTGAAGGAGGACCCTGTCTGATAGCAGACGCAAACTTTGACGTCCTCATGGTGAAGCTCAAAAGTCATTTCCAGAACGCCAAGGGACACAAGGTGGAGTGTCGGGGTTCGAGGTATCGCTACTGTGACTTTCTGATCAAAGTTGGCACAGTCACCATGAGCTCCAGTGTCAGAGGGATCTCGGTGGAGGTGCGTACACGCACCGCTGGGTTCTGTTAGTGAAGCAGGAGGTGAATTTTCCTCGCTGGGACAGTTTTTTTAACGCTGTGTGTTTCGTTCAGGTGGAGTACTGTCCCTGTGTGGTTCCAGGGGACGGCTGGAACCTCATGAAGGAGTTCATGCAGTCTTTTCTCTGCAACAACGTCCCTGAACTTCCAACTGTGTTCGCAGCCAAACCCGAGGGCCTTTTTGCTCCGGCGGACTGCATCGACACCATGAGTCAGTACTTAGAGCTGTTCAACAAACTTCGGAAACTTCAAATCACAGGAAGCAACGTGCGATGAATCGGCAGTACAAAACTGTTCTTAAATGTTAGTTTTGATGTTAATTCTGGTCCTGTGGATCCGCATGATGCGTCTATTTCCGCAGCTTTAACTTGACATTATCTTTACTTCATGAATGCATTTTTATTAAAGAGACTTGGTAGGAAAACAATCTGAAGTTTTTGACAATATATATTTTTTTAGAATCATTCTACAACTGTTTATCAACAGATGTAACTTGTTTAAAAATTAAAAGTTTGATTAATTTTAGTTCTGGACAACAGTACACAATACTACAAGATTGTTTATTACTTTCCAAGAAAAACAAAGATGTTGCTTACAACAATAAGAACATTTCCACATAAATAAAAGCAACAGCTGAAAGAAATATAGCCTTTTTTATTATTCAACACATTTGTTGTGTATCATGCACCACCTGTCAGGTACAACAAAAAAACTAAAGGTAAAAATCAAAACTTTATTTTTAGGACCATCTGTTACACATGTAAATCTTTCAAACTTTGAATTATTTACATGTTTAAAAAGCTTGTAAAATAAATAAAGGCATAATAAGAAGACAATAATAATTCCATCAAAAGCATGAGTTTTAAGTTTTAACAGTAGTTTAAAAAATGTATTTGCTGTCTTGAGTTGACGGAATCAGTGTTAAAATGGAAGTTTTGTCAAATCTTTTATAGTAAGGGTGTTTTAACGTGCAAGCTTTAAATTGTGTAAATTATTAATAAAAATGTGTGCAACAATCTGGAATAGAGTTCTTTGAAATTTGGTTGAAGTTTATGGCAAACCATAGACATAATTGAAAAAAAAAATATTAAAAAACAATTATATACTGTGTATATATATATATAATTTTAAAAATCAAGAAATAAAAATGGGGATCAGTCCCGCTCAGCCGTTTGCAGCTGTAGTTGACAAAAATCTCACCGTAAAACATTTAAAGTTCAACCTGGTCACAGGAGTTGGAGATTTTTCATTCAATCTTTATTTATACAGGTTTGTCTCAATGAGTAGTCATTTAGAGAGCTGTTTTAAACAAAGACCACAGATGAGGTACAGACAGCAATAAACATGCATATAAAAGCATTTGAAAAGTAAATAAAAAGTGATATAAAACCAAACAAAAAATCTGCTACCTTGTAAAATATTAAAAACAGGAACATACCTGCATTGGTTTTTGCCATGAACTTGTTTAAAATCCCTTAGAGAGGTAAAAGTCCACAGCTTCAGAACTTTTTGCAAGGTGTTCCAGGTTACAGGAGGGGAGTAAGAGGAGGCCCTGTTGCCAACTTAGGTCTGCACTGAGGGGACGCTGCAGGTAATGATTTCTTGGGAGAGCATGCTGTAGTTGCACAGACGAAGTGACATGTAGGAGAAGATGTATGAAGGCAACAGACCAAGAAGTGAAAGATGAAAATGCACAAGTGATAGAGTCTGTGTGAAGTTAATGATGACCATTTAACCAGTGAATACAGGGTTAAGTGGTGGGTACGATAGTTACAGCCAGTTGTGAATCTTAGCGTACCGTAATAGACATCAACATCTGCAGAGCTTGTAGGAGCAATCATGTAAATAATGTCAACATAGTAAATGGAGGGGAGGAATGTAGCAGTTACAAGGCGTTTCCTAGCGTTCAGAGTTAGACCAGATCTATTTCTGAAAAAGAAACCTAGCTTTACTTTCAATTTCTTTACCAAGTTTTCAACACGAGGCTTAAAAGGAGAGATGTGCATCGACCAAGATTCCCAAGTACTGTATTTGTAAGAATCAACAAACTCAATAGGGACACCATAGCGTAGAAGGAAGGACTGCTGAATGATACCGACTTCCTCTTTGAAAACAACATGCCTTTGGTTTTATCAGCATTTAGCACCAGTGTGAGACAGAACAAATCTGACTGGATGATGTCAAACTGCAAAAGCTGGAAAACCTTAGCAACTGTTTTAGCTCAACAAACTACTGTGTCATCGGCGTAGAAATGTAAGGATGTGTCAGGAATGATCTGGCCTACATGTAGATTGTGAAAAGGGTGGGTCCTAAGACAGCCTTGTGGTACTAACCATTGTTGAGTTAAATAGCTGGAAGAAGTCACCAAAGTTCATGCTCATTAGGTATAAATCCAACAATGTTCAGTCATGTCATCTGGACGGTTTATTTTGTTGCTGAGACATTTCGTCCTTCATCCGAAGGAATTCTTCAGTCTGAGGAGCCCACCAAACCAAACTGAATCCCACTAGCTCACTCCCAGAGAAGAACAAACCAGTTTGCCAGCCGGAGGAAGACGTACCATTAAGTTGAACACAAAGTTTACAAGTCTGAACTGGTTCTTACAGGTTTTATTATTTTTTTGCAGATCATGTATTGGGTTCAAGTATTTCTAAGCTCCGACTTACATTTATTTGCACACAACTAATAATTTTCTGACTGCCTCCCTGCAGTCAGGGAGTGACAGACACAGACATGTTACGGGTTACCATGGTGACCACAGCAGCTTCAACATTTATTTCTATCTTGGTTCTCTTTAAACCTTTTGGCCCACTTTAAACATCAAAAGTCTTATATTATTATAAAGTCTGTTTGGTGTTTTGGTGTCCTTTAAAATGATTTTCTAGTAACTAAACTTTTTTAAACATTTATAGAACAGCTTGGTGCCACTGTCACCATTTTATTTATTTTTTTGTGCGTAAGAAACCCAACAACAATGGCTCTTATCCCTCTTTTGTCATTTCACCTCCCACCATCTGACTGGTTTAGTATGGAAGCAGGAATGGCTCACATTTAAAATTAAAATGGATTAATAGAAATGCTTTTTAGTTTCAAAATAAAGCTGCATGTTTTGACTCATAAATAAAACTTAAAATGAATAATCCAAACTACATTTTCATTTTCTTCTTCAAGACTGCTCAATTTGTAAATGAATTAAAATGATAAATAAAATAACGTTTAACATTTCATTTTACCATACCATTTTATTTATTTTATTTATAAAGCACTTTAAACAGGAACAAGTCCACACCAAAGTGCTGGACAAACAAACACGCAACAGGCAACACAGACAATGAAGTACAACACGAAAAACATAAAAAAAACATTGCAGTTTGCCAGCCGGAGGAAGACGTACCATTAAGTTGAACACAAAGTTTACAAGTCTGAACTGGTCCTAGTAAAAAGTGACCAAAATTCATTTAGAAATGACAATTTTGGAAATTAAAATGAAATAGCAGAAATACTTTTTCATTTCAAAGTCAAGCTGCATGTTTTGACTTATAAATTTTTTTTTTAATTTTTTTTATCATTTTTAGGGCATATTTTGAAAATTAAATGTTAAACGTTATTTTATTTATCATTTTAATCAATTTACACAATGAGCAGTCTAGATGTAGAAAATAAAAATGATTTCTTTTTTATTTTATTTATGAGTCAAAACATGCAGCTTGACTTTGAAATGAAAAAGCATTTCTGCTACTTCATTTTAATTTTCAAAATTGACATTTCAAAATGAATTTTGGTCACTTTTTACTCAGTGGCTGATTGCCCCCCCAGATTTATTTATTTTTTTTGTATTTCAATGTGTGTGTTGCCTGTTTGTTTGTTTGGACAGCACTTTGGTTGGCCTTGTCACTGTTTTAAGATGACTTGACTTTAAGTGATCTATAAATAAAATGGTATGGTAAATGGAGCTTACTTATATAGCGCTTTCCAGCCCCCTTTGAGGGGCCCCAAAGCGCTTCACAGTACCAGCCATCCACCCATTCATACACACATTCATACACCGGTAGCAGTACTGCCTTGCAAGGCGCTACCTGTCCTACCGGGAGCAACTCGGGGTTGGGGATCGAACCCGAGACCTTCTGGTCCTAAGCCGGCTGCCCTGCCTCTACACCATCTCGGCCCGGTATGGTATGATTGACATGTCACAACACCCAGTCATTCCTGCACAGTAGGTGGCACTATGTACCACACTTGTGACTGTTACATGCTCAAAGCAGCAGGGGGCGATATGTACCATTTAAAGGTGTTCAGTCATGAATCCAATTCAAAATTCTCATGTATGTCTACAAATCGCTGAACAGTCTCGCCCCCGCCTATCTCTCGGATCTGATACACCCATATGTCCCTCCACGTGCTTTGAGGTCAGAGGATCAGGTACTCTTAATAGTTCCAGAAACTCGCCTTAAGCGCAGGGGTGACAGGGCGTTCTCTGTAGCAGGCCCAAGACTCTGGAACGAGTTACCGCTGCTCATCAAACAGGCCCCCTCCCTCTCGGTTTTCAAATCCCGGTTAAAAACTCACTACTACTCCATCGCTTTCAATGCCAGCTGATTTGTATTGGATCGTTTGATTTATGATCTGCAATGTTTTTATGTTTTTCGTGTTGTACTTCATTGTCTGTGTTGCCTGTTGCGTGTTTGTTTGTCCAGCACTTTGGTGTGGACTTGTTCCTGTTTAAAGTGCTTTATAAATAAAATGGTATGGTATGGTATGGTAGGTGCTATGTGTAACTTTCTGTTGTGCGCAGGACTTAGAAATATTTTCAGCAGGGAAAAGCATTCTGCTCCCTCCCCCTCAGAGCCATATATGACTCAGCTCCACCTCGCTCGTGCTGCAGCCTGGAATGCTCCGCCTCCTCTACATGTCCCGTCTCAGCGCTGCGAAGTTCTGTGATTATATGTTAATAAAACGTTCTAAAAAATAAAATAAAACCAAAGCTGGGCATCAGACCGCCAGGGAGCGCTAATGCGCTAATCCGCTTACAGCGGACCTAAACAATTATTCAGCGTTACAGCGGTTTGACTAACTTTTATAATTCATAAGCGGATTTGCGCTATTTTTATTTAAAATGCAGTACCGTTAATAACTAATTTTCTATCAGTAAAAACGAAAAAAACTTATTTACGAGCTCTTAAATCAACCAGACGACTGCTAACAGACCTACATCCTGTCAGCACCGGATGTAGTCCGTGAGCAGTCGTCCGGTTGGTTGATTTAAGAGCGGGGCCCGCCCTAAGGAGCCCTATTGGCTATTACCTGTCATGTGACAAGACATGATTGGTCAAGTTAGCAGTCACTCCAGTTAGCAGCCAGCCAGTGTGTTTCTCTGCAGCCTTATTGCTTGTTAGATTATCACGGAAGCGAGGGAGCGAATACAGAAGGACTTTACATGATAAACACGGTAAAAACAATTATTTGTTTTTAAAATTATAGCAAAGATGGGTCTTCAGCTGAACGTGTCCTTAATAAAATCACGTACTGCTCAAAACTGCAGGATTTTAAAAAGTAGGATCGCCACGAGCAACGCGCGCGGGCGGCTTTATGTAGCTCAATGAACGGATATAAAAATATATTTCATAGCTGACTTTATAGCACGAGGGTTCCTGAGCTGAACCGGTCTTTAATAATGTCACGTAGTGGTCAAATCTGCTGCATTTAAAGTAGGTTCGCTTTGACTTCTTCCAACCTGTGCCTGCACTACGAAAATAAATTGTAAAAATCAAATATTACTTCAAATAACTCCAACAGGTTACAATCAGTACATGAACATCTTGTGATTACACTGTGTTAGTTTGGATAATATCTGCCGTGTGGTATTTGAGTATTCATGATATGTGTTACAAAATACTAGGGAGAAAAAAAAATAGAAGCTAGCTTGACACATTTATGTCTATAAAACATTGAATATTAATTCAAATAACTCCAACAGGTTATACTGTAGTCAGTACATGAACATCCTGTGATTACATTCTGTTAGTAAAAAAATAAAAAAATAAAAAACAGTTTCTGGACTAAGTTAACCACATTTTTCTTTTACAGTCAGCAGAAGAAAATCACCAGAATTCAACAACCTGTGTCGTCTTCTGGAGCGATAGGTGTATTGTAGGAGATGACATCCCGAGCGAATCGGTGTTAAGAGGTAGGATAAATAAATAAAATAAATAAATGTCACATTTTTGTCATCTGTGTATGTTTCCCATACTTGACAGACGAAATTGGTCTCTGCATTTAACCCAACCACCACCAGGTGGTGCAGTGAGCAGCCGTGGTCAGCGCCCGGGGAGCTGGGGAAAATAGATGTGCACTCATAGACACCCCAAGGTGTGCCATGGCCGGGGTTCGAACCTGGGTCCTTCGGATCCCAAAGGTGTATAACACTTCATGCACCGCTAGTTGGCAGTGTAGTGCAAATATTGCATAACTTTAGCGGTTTAGAATTTAGCTTTCCCTAATTTTCACAAGACATTAGTGCTTTTGAAATAGCGGACCTAAATAAATTAATTAGTGCTTTTGAAATAGCGGAACTAATTTTTGGATTAGCGCTGCCCATAAAACCATGAAGCACTGGTCCAGCAACACAAAAACACCCTGAAATCTGCAGAGCTTCACGCAGCCACGTTGGACATGAGTTTTTTTTCGCTCGTGACAAATCCATTTCCTCATTCCTGTGAGTGAAGGATGAAGCAATCACTTGACTTTTGGCAAAAAAAAAAAGAAAAGTCCAGCTCTGGGATGAAGAAGGGATATTTAATACATTTGTGTCACATACAAAACAGTCCTGCATCGCTTTGCAATTCTTTGAATGAGAACGAGCCGCGGCCGCTGCGGGCTGGGACAGGGGGGGCGTGGGTTAGGAGCGTGAGAACACTGAGAAGTGAGAAGCTCTGTTTTTATTGGCTGGTTAAGGCCGGGTCACTCTGTGTTTTTAGTGTTTTTATAAATGCTGATAGAGAAGCAAGGGGACTATAGTTTTTTTCAGAGATTACTTTGTCTAACATCAGTCTGTCAGTAGATAGTGACAGAGTGAAGAAATATGTTAAAAATATATTGTTAGAGAAGTTAGACTGCACTACAAAGTTACATAGTGCAGCTTTGTTTTTTGTACTTCATTGTGTGTTTTATGAGTGTGGACAAAGTCAAACATTAAAGCTGATTAGAAAAAGACTTGATTTCTAAACTTAAAAATATTTAGATCACAGATCAAAAGTTTAAACTGAGAGAATGTATCATTTTAAGGGAAAAATATGTTGTTTCAAAATTTCATAGCGTAAACAAATCCCCAAAAAGTTGGGACAAGTCCATTTTTACCACTGTGGACCCTCAATCGGTCTTTTGCAGACACGTGACATTTTGCACTCCCGGTCGCCATATTGGGTGGAGACCGGTTCATTTAAACAGAGGAAGTCCATGCCTTAGCTGCTACCTCGTAAGGATCAATGTTGTTAATTGAAGCTAACTTCACCATGTAACGTTCTCTGGCTTCAAGGTTGAGTTTCTCTCTATAAGGCTTCTGCTCATTTTTATATTTAGTTTGCATTTTGCTGATGTTATTGTTCTGTATCGCACTGTGTTTAACATGGACTTCCTCTGTTTAAATGAACCGGTATCCACCCAACATGACGACCGGAAGTGCGAACCGTGATGTCACGTGCAAAAGACCGATAGCCTTGCCCCCCCCTCCCCCCCTTCTCGGTCCCCCCCCAGCAATAAAAGTCTAGCTCCGCCACTGTTTTTACTAGGACATATTTTGAAAATTAAATGTGATTTGCATCATTTTAATTAATTTACAAATTGAGCAGTCTTGAAGAAGAAAATGAAAATGCAGTTTGGATTATTCATTTAAAATTTTATTTATGAGTCAAAACCTGCAGCTTTATTTTGAAACTAAAAAGCATTTCTATTAATCCATTTTAATTTTAAATATGAGCCATTCCTGCTTCCATAGCTTAAAGGTGGGCCACCAGGCTCAGAGGCCAGCGGGTGGTCGTCCCCTCACCCCCGGGGTCCGCAGCCTGGCCTCGGTTATTGTTCCATGTGGCCTCGGTGGGTGGACGGACTGACGGGTCCAGCCTGCCGCCTGTTGTTCAGCCGCTGAGCCAATGAGAGCCCGGCAGCCGCTCGGTCCCGGTCCAATGAGAGCAGCGGGGTCCGGGCTCCGACAGAGAGTTGGGTTGTTCAATCTGCATGAGGACAACAAGCCGCAGCTCGAGTCGGAGCGAACGGGATGGATGGATAGAGGATGAACGGAGGCGACGGTAATATCTCTTTAGCTTCTCTCACGTCATGATGCGGGGCCCGGCGCCATTGTAGCCGGCTCCGCGTGCTGAATGTCACCGTGGAGTTTTTTTTTTTTTTACGGTTAGCGGCGCAGTTCGCTCGCGAGCTAAGCGGTTAGTTAGCGAACAACCATTAGGTTAACTTCGATTGTCTGTGTGGGGGGAAAGCGTTAGCGCTGGAGCTAACGCAAGTTGTTACCGAGCTAACGGAACAAGTAGTAGCTCGTTCGAAGCTAAACAGGCGAGCGTTTCTTTTTAAACAAAGTGCGCTTTAAGGTTAGAAAGCGGGCTAAGTGGCGCTAACCCCGGGAGCAGAGCCGCTGTGTAAGCTAACGGTTAGCGGCGTTAGCTGACTTGCTGCCTCGACCCAACAAAAGTTGGTGGAGGCTCCTGGAGAGAGTGGCTCTGGGTCCTTTGTTCTGGCTGAACACGGTGATGGTGGTGGGGGAGCTTAAGCACGGGGCGAGGAGCCAGCCTGTCTGAGCCACACGACCACTTGAAAAACACGCAGGGACTGGAGGGAAAAGACGATAAAGATTAAATCATCAGACCGAGATGTGAGGGTGCAGCAGCACGGACATGCCGGGATTAAGACTGGAGCAGCCAACAACAAGGAACCAGTTGCACCGAGCTGAGAGACAGTTTAGAGAGGAAAATAAATCAGAAAATACGGAATTTAAATGGTTTATTAGTGGACATGGTTGTGGGGACAGAAGTACTGAAGATCTTGAATAAAAGTACCAATAAAGCAATGTTTTTCATTCATTCATTCAACCTTTATTTAGGCAGGTTAATCTCATTGAGCCTCGAGGACTCATTTACAAGAGAGACCTGTCTACAAACTAAAGAATGATGACAACAGCAACAGTAGAATTTCTTTAAACAATCAACAATAGACAAACATAAGAGAAATACAGATTTTTTTTTATTTTTTTTTTTACAAATTAAAACAAAGTAGCAAAACATTATAAGGTAGATGTAGAAAATCAAAAACAGGAACATGTCTGCATTGGTTTTTGCCAGGATTCCAACAGATTCTTAAAACCATTTAGAGAAGTCAAGGACGAGAGCTTCAGATCTTTTTGTAAGATATTCCAGGAAGCAGGAGCGGAGTAGGAGAAGGCCCTTTTGCCAAGTTCAGTTCTCACTGACGGAACACTGCAGGTGATCATGTCCTGAGAGCGCACGCTGTAGCTGCACTCACGCAAAGACATGTAGGAGGAGATGTATGAGGGCAGCAGGCCAAGAGGATCTGCGTGAGGTTAATGATGTCCAGTTAACCAGTGAATACAGGGTGCAGTGGTGGGTACGATAATCACAAACAGTTATGAGTCTTAGTGCACCGTGATAGACAGCATCCAACATTGGCAGGGTGCTTGTAGGATGTAAAATGTAAAAGGAAACTACTGTACATTCCTAGTAAAATTGTGGCATGCAGAAGTACACTGCCTGGGAACAAAAGTTGCCACCAAAAAAATAAGGTCACTAATATTTTGTTGGACTGCCTTTAGCTTTGATTACAGCATGCGTTCTCTGTGGCATTGTTTCAATCAGCTGCGATTTCACAAGATCTATTTCCATCCAGTGTTGCATTAATATTTCACCATTGATGACTAGGCACTAGACATGATGGGTGCATCACTTCACCTGCCTCTCTTCTTACCCTGGTGTGCCCATCACTCTGGAACAGGATAAATCTGGACTCATCAGACCACATGACCTTCCATTGCTCCACAGTCCAATCTTTATGCTCCCTGGCAAATTGAAGCCTTTTTTCTGGTTAGCCTCACTGATTAGTGGTTTTCTTAAGGCTACACAGCTGTTCAGTCCCAATCCCTAGAGTTCCCTTCACATTGTACGTGTGGAAATGCTCTTACTTTCGCTATTAAACATAGCCCTGAGTGCTACTGTTGTTTTTCTTCTATTTGATTTCACCAAACGTTTAAGTGATCACCGATCACGATCATTCAGGATTTTTTTTCCCACCACATTTCTTCCTCGAAGACGATGGGTCCCCACTATCCTTCCAGTTTTTAATAATGTGTTGGACAGTTCTTAATCTTAACCCAATGTTGGTAGTTTCTGCAATCTCTTTATATGTTTTCTCTGCTTGATGCATGCCAATGATTTGACCCTTCTCAAACAGACTGACATCTTTTCCACGACCACGCGCGGTGTCTTTCGACACAGCCCGTGGTTGTTAAGAATGAGAAGCAACTCATTGCACCAGTTGGGGTTAAATAACTTGTTGCCAGCTGAAAGATAATCGCCCATGCAGTAATTATCTAATACTGTAGGAGGCTCGTACCTATTTGCTTAGTTAAATCCACGTGGCAACTTT